>DWUN01005176.1:0-10031 GCA_018249975.1 Passova gellias | reverse complement strand
AAACTAAACTGTTTATATATTGTAAGGCGGTACGAAGTATGCCAGGACAGCTAGTTAGAGATAAAGAAATACGTGTTTCAACGTTTTTTCAAAATCTAGCCATCATAAAGAATATATTATAGGATACAATTTAGTTTGAAAATCCGCTGGATTTGAAGTAAACGCTATAAAAAATATTTAGTTGTTTATTTGTTGTCGTCTACGCTGCGTGGTAGCAATACGAGTCCAAGCGAAACTCATTTGTTTTCAAACCGATTAAGGTCTCACACAAGGTATTGTGCCCTAACAATAACAAATGAGGCCGACTGCTTCAGGCGCCCAGCGAAGCACGGAAGCGCCAGAGGACACTTGCCACCATCTACCATCGCGACACACGAGTGTTTGTGTTCAAAAGTACAGTGTGTGTAAAAGAAAGAATTTGGTTACTAATCATGTTTTCATTTTAATAGTCTTCATTTGAATCCTGTACTACAGATACACGTGTTTTGTAGCATATTTTACACGCATATATAATAACATATAATCACTTAGAACGTCATTCAAATTGTTTTTTCTATTTACTATAACTAGGTGTTGTATTGTAACTGCAGTTATTACTTTCTGTTCTGCATTGATAGGTATTTAAATAGGTGCGTGACGTTACAGATATGAAACGATTGGTTTGCATTATAGTCCCTTTCAAATATAACATTAGTAACCATATTTTTACTCCATGAATATTATGCATATACAGGAATTACTTCGCGTTTTTTCCGAACTTCTGCGCCATCTGTTGAAATACGTATGACAATAAATTAGAGAGGTTGTAATATAAAAAAAGAATGGCGAAAAATATTGACACAAGAGCATTTGATTATATTGAAAAAATATTTTCTTTTACGTATAAGTTACTGTTAGATATAAGTGTTACGTGTAATTTTTACATTTTCAACAGATTATTAAACATTTTCTTCAGCAAATATTGATTTATTTTAATATCCCTACTGCGCATGTTCTAATCATTACAGTGAACAGACTGAAGGGCTGTGAATTCGCTACTCTCTATTACAATTTATACGTATTTAACTCTTAAATTAGGTTTATTAAACAATCTTCAAGTTATTTAAGTTAAATAGTATTTGTATTATTGTTAAGTAGTAATAAAAGTTTAAAAAATGGGGAATATGCAAACAAATGAAAAACAAATCAAGGGTGGAAAATCTCCATCAAAAGGTAAACACTTCATGCGAAACTTAAACAGAAAAGGGCCTGGAAGGGAGAGCAAAAAACATTCAAGAAAAAAAAGCAACGTTAAACGAGAAACTCCCGATAGAGAATTCGACAAAACGCCAGATTCCGATAACAATGAATTGATTGAAGCATCCGATAACGATACGGTAGAGTGCGTGTTCAAAACATCGCTACGAGGAGAGGGGGGCGCGGAGTCGGCGAGTGTTCAGTCGGAGGTAACGGTGACCAGGTGCGAGCCGGAGGAGCACTCCAAGCAGCGGTCACCGACCCGCGACCAGTCGCCCGCCGCCGCGCCGCCGTCGCTGGCGCAGATCGCTTCGCCCGCTAACGACTCCACCTCCGAGTCAGTGTTCACGGACCCCCTCACGCCGCTCGCCGTCGAGCTCAACCTGTGTTACTACTCCGCGGAGAGCGACAGCGCGCACGACGAACCCCCGCGCACCCTCACGCCCCCACCGGCAGATGCGCTCGCGCAGCTCGCGCCGCGCACGCCGAGCGCTCGCGTGTCGCTTACAGACATGCCGCACGATAACGCTACCTCCTTGTTATCGCTTCACAACACAGAGGAAAAACAATTAACATTTGACTTACTTGATGACAGTAACAGATATGATAGTGAAAGGGGAATGGGCGCTATAATATCGAGATTAAAAGAAGAGCCTTCAGATCGCGCATCTCATGAATGTAATCACGAGTTCCTGGACAACCGGTTAAAAACGTGTCCAGGTCAAACTTCGTTTACCCTTTCGAGGCATCGAAAAGTTGAACTGCCCCCTGTAACTACATGTGAACCATCTCTTGCTATACATGATGGTAAGTCGTGTAGATAGGCCTAATTATTCCATTTGAATTGTAATTTTCAACGATATGCAAATGATGACAGCAATAGCTTATTATCTTAAAGATATTTCAATAAAAATCAAATAACATTTAAAATTTGAAAGTAAACTACATTCAAAATGTTAAGTAGCAGATATATGTATATATTTCTACTATTATATTATATCCCTTGAATTTAAACACTAAATCGTTATTTAAAACTGAAACCCAAAGAAATAAGTATATCGTACAAAACTACAACGTACTGAATTCTAAGATGTAGATAAAAGAAAGATAAACTTTGAATTTCAACGAAAAGCAGTCGGTATAAAATACCTTGCAATCAAAAATATGATAGTGTTTTATATATGATTCAAAATATATCTATCATATACGTTTATGATAAAGATAAAATGATTACACATTTGGAATACTTTTATAATGGTATGGGATGCTGTCGTACTATCTTATACAATATGCTTGTAAGGTTGTAAGTTTATTAATCCTGCATAAAAAGTATATTTTCTCTCCTCACGAACACCGCGCGAACAATCACATCGGCGAAGAACAACAATGGCTTAAAAACACGTCAATGAAATTAATAGCCTTCAGCAACAGTTTGCACTTTTCGTAATAAATGTAAAATTGCATTCAGACGTAGTACTAAAATAGTATGTCCTTAGAAATTGTTTTGTTACTTTATTTTTTATAATCCACTTCGTATATTTAATAATTACAAATGTTTATATACGTCTCCGGGGCCGGTATCTAGACTAATATTATAAAAAATAAAGATTTGATTTTTTGTTTACATTGAATAGGCTCCGAAACTACTGGACCGATTTCAAAAATTCTTTTACCATTAGAATCCTACATTATCCCTGTTGAACATAGGCTAAGTTTAATACGAGAAAAAATAGGATAATTTTTATCCCGAAATTCCCACGGGATTTAAAGCTCCGCGGGTAATACCGCGAGGCACAACTCGTATGATATAAATAGATACTGCTTCCTAAAGGTTCTTTTCATTTCGGTATAAAAACTGTTTAAAAATTATTCAAATTCAGGTGAGCAGCTTTATTCAAAGCGATTTATTATACCGTCACGCCATTTTTCTAACAGGGTACACAGAAAACAACGAATGCCCAATACATATATTCTTCTCTATTTTTACAAACCTGATATACTTTTTTTCGTTCTCTTCGCGTATTTTGGTCGGTTTTGAAGACTCCTAATTAGGTATTAATATTAACATTATTAATAATTTGAAAATCATTAAAAGGTTTATTTTTTTACCGTCAATCATCGAACGACGTAAGAAAAAGCAATCTATCGATTTTTAATAGGCAACCGTTATAGTTGCAAAAAATTTTACAGAATCGGTAATAGTTTGAATAATTTCAGAAAAGGATCGGCGTCCTTCCAGCTTAAGTGACCCACCAATGCCTGAATCCAATGTGCTAAGAAAAGTAGCTTCACTTACTCTCGACCAGGTGACTGAGAATAAGGTGGTACGGCCAAAATTTGTACCACAGAAATTGGATTTTCAATTGTACGAAAAATTCGAAGGTAAATATAAAATATTGTATAAGCTCTAGAAAAGCATTTGAATAATAAATACTTAACATAATATATTTATTTTATGTAAATATCGCATAGAAAATAAAATTAACAGGTTTTGTCTCGAGATGTTTTCACGGCGCTTACAGGTAGGTGAATGAAGACTGAGTAACTTATCTTTTATTAACAAATTAAATAGATAGCTTTCCGTTTATCTTATCTTATAATCGTTTAACTCAGTACAGATATAAGCGGCAAGTGTAGTGTATACGTGACATTAAAATATAGCTATATAAAACTTTGACTAATTCCATAATCCAAGATGCAGTTATCAACCAGTCGCGTTAACTTTACGAGTTCTTCAGTGGCACAGTTTAATTATATGAAATTTCTAAGCAAGAACCGAACTACTGAGAAAGGAATACAAGACATTGTAACTATTCTTGGTTTGCACACTGATGAAGTGGCTACCTTTGATGTAGAGTCTGCAAACAAAAGGAAAAAGAAAATAGAAACCAATTTAAAACTCACAAAACATGATAATTCTCTAGTGTTGTATGTGTCTAAAAAACAACTTGTGATAACTATTAACAAGACTAAGCAGTGGTATTGTTTCACAATAATGAGTTTTACAAACGACTTTCAACGAATCGTTACCCAATGCGATTTTAGATCTGGTGAAGTGTTCATAGAGTTTGTTTTTAAAAATGTGAAGAAACCCTTGTACGAAATATTGGTTTTTGATGTATTTCTACAACATCGAATAGTTACGTTACCGAGTAAGTCTAATAATAATACAAAAACCTCTTATTTGATCAATTCTTTTCTGGATCACTAAACAGAGTCGGCAAACTCCCTCTAAACAATGATTCCGTATTTAATCAAAGTGAGCAAGATTGAGGACATTTAAATTAGCTAATTTGAATGCCCTCAATGCCCTGCACAGTTGCCTTCTGAAGACTGCCAGGGTTAAACTACCCTATTGCCCAAAGTTGGATATATAGTATTGCAGTCCATCTCATTTTAAGTAGATTGCAGGTAAATTATCTATAAAAAAAATATTTATTTATGTATGGGCCAAAAGTAATGGGAAACTAATTTTTACGCCTTATCGATTATCTTCTCGAAGATGGGGTAAGATTTGCCATTGAGCTTAAGTTTCAGATCTCATAATATACCACCTCTGAAAAATGAGCGGCTGTAAGCATTTGAAGCTTTGGCTCTCTCTCTAAATTTTAGTAATTATACAAACTACAAATATGTAATTTATAAACGTCAACTCGTCATTAATGTCATATTTTTATAATAGTGAACTGTGATTCAAAATTTGTTAACAATAATTTATCCGCTAAGTAATAATAATAATAATGTTCTAGTTTATGCGACATATTATTGCATATTTCTGACTCTTAATACTCTTATTTTTCAGGGCAAATGCTTCTCAACTGGTTTCAATCATCAATCGCCGATAATATTCAAATTAAAAACGCGTTAAATACGCAAGATCTGAAAACAATAGGAATTCAGTATTGCACCTATCTTCTGGCTGCTGGCGTTTTGCGGCAGATACCGGATAAGGATGCCCCAACTGAAAACATTTTTAAGGTTAGTTCTTCATTGGAAAATGTTTTACTCCCCGATTGGTTTGTCTTATTATTAGTCCGAAAGATTTATTTTACTTTAAATTTCAATTCACTGTAGTCGTGGAATAGCATTCTTGTATTTCGTCTTTTTCTCAATGAATTCTAATAAATAATTTTGTAATTTAGAACTTAACATTAAAGGTGAAAAAAAGCTTTATGGTTGTAATCATTTTGGCAGTAAATTAGTTTCAAGAGTTTATACCTTATTGATGAACCAATACATATACATATTAATATTACCATATTTGTTTATATTATTCCTTTCATACTGGAGCTAATTTTCTTATTTGCAGTTTTCAATGAAACGGTAATAAAGCTTTTATTTAATGTTTTCTAAATATAAGAGTTATTTTCTCGTTGAAATAGTTTGTGAAAGACAAAAAATGATGACTTACTTTAATACAATGCTGTTCAGAGACTGTTTTACTCAGGAGATCACTATTTTGGCATGTTGTTTTGACCATCTTGACAAGTCCACTTTTTATATGATACTGCCATTTTGTTCCTAAATATACTATAAACCCAGTTTAATGTCTTAGCACCACACTATTTTTGTTAAAAGGGAGGAATCTTCAAAATTATCACAGTTAAAATAAATAAATAAAAAATGAACTGTTGCTTTTCTTTAATTCCAGCCTAATCTAATGTATTATTGGACTCATATGGAGGTGCCTATTGCACAGCCAATTACACCTGGGAAGTTACAAACATCTTTATGGCCACCTGATAAAGATTACCTCCAAATGAAACAAGACCAAATTTATTATAGATCTGAAGATACTCAGCATTCAAGTAAAAATAATAACATTGAAATAAATGATGTCGATGAAGCTAAAACTGTTATATCAGATTTAAAAAGGAAACTCCAAGAATTAGAAATCCAATTGCAACACTACAGATTGAAAACTAATTTTGAAAATAATCAAAATGTCTACAAAAATTTAGTAACACCATTAAGAGATACACAGAATACTGGAAAAGTTGAATTAGTACACCGAGAAGTGCAAACGTATGATAATGTCAATGAGGTAGATAAGCTGCTAAGTAAACCTGTGATAAATGCATCTAAATATGATGCCAATTTAAGAACAAATGTAAATACCGATATAAGTTTAGAGTTAAATAGCGTGACTGAAATTGATGAAGTGATAAATAAAAATGTCGATAGCAAGAGTGAAGTTAGATCTGAGAAAATAGAAAATTATTGTAAGTTAAATAAAAGCCGTGATAGCAATAAACAAATACGAAAAGATGGTCTAATAGATAGCCACGAAGACATAGTGGTGACAAAATCAGCATCACAAGACAATGAGAGGCAGAACGATTTAACTAAGGGTTTCGAAGATTATATCACAAATTGTGAGAGCTCATCTGATGCTTCATTTCTTAGTACTACTAATGAAATAATAACTGCTGATATTGATAATTCCTTAACTGTGATCAAGATAAATAAGAAACTGTTAAACAATGCAAGCAGTAATTATAACTCTACTACTCAAGTATTGTATTGTAAGAATGACAAGAAAATTATTTCGGATTTTGATAGTGGTCGGTCATCTCTATCAAATCAATCTGTTAATAAATCAGAGTCTAAAAATGGAACATTTGTTGAATGTGAACAAAAAATTTCTTCAATTAATGATACTCATGTTGAAGATTCTCCGGATACATTTTCAACTGACAAAATTGTGCAATCGGTTTCTTCATCAGTCAAGTCTGAACCCACACTGGTATGTCAATCATCTCTTCCACCCCCTCCTCTCCCTGGTATGCCACCTCTTCCTCCTCCAATGCCCGGGACTGTTGATGAACATCAAATTGTATCTCCTCCAAATGTATCAACATTATTATCAAGCAAAGAACATGAAACTATTCATACCTCTGAATCCAAGATTGAATCTGTCTTGATAGCTGAGACAGATCAAAGACAATCTCTTGAATTGCCACAGAAATTATGTGAAAAAAGTGATTTCACTACTCATTTGGAAATCGTATCAGAAACTCATTCACCGATGCAGGTTATAGGACCGCCGCCCCCGCCAATGCTAGGGATAGAACCATCTTCCACATCAATTTCGGGAATGGGACCGCCTCCACCACCAATGCCAGAAATAGGACCGCCTCCCCCACCAATGCCAGTAATGGGACAATCTCCCCCACCAATGCCAGGAATGGGACCACCGCCTCCTCCAATGCCAGGAATGGGGCCGCCTCCACCACCAATGACTGGATTAGGACCGCCGCCTCCTCCAATGCCAGGAATGGGACCGCCTCCCCCACCAATGATGGGACTAGGACCACCACCTCCACCGATGCCAGGAATGGGACCATCTCCACCACCAATGCCCGGAATGGGTCCCCCTCCCCCTCCACTGCCAGGTTTAGGTCCACCGCCTCCGCCAATTCCTGGTGTGAGCCCTCCTCCTCCACCGATGCTCGGTCCTAATCAAGTAATACATCCAGCACCTGTTAACCCACCGAACACTGGACCAGTTCCTTTTCCGGCGCCACCAGTTGGCGGCTGGAATATGCAAAGAGCTAGTAAGTATCTCTTGAATTACATTTGTAATATTGTTGCGTAATTATAACGAAAAAGAAACGTAATTCGCATTACAGTATAAAATATTGTCAACTTCCTAATATTTTTGCGATAAATATAATTAACAATTCATTTAAAGGTGATAGATCTATATTTCAGCTTTAAGGAAAAATCCTGTGAAACCAGCATCGCCAATGAAACCTTTATATTGGACTCGAATATTAGCGACTCCATTGCCACCCACAAATCAGGGAGAAGCGGATGCGTCCAAATTAAAACCATTGTGGCTTGAAATCGAAGAGACAAAACTGGATAACATAGAAGAATTTACAGATCTATTTTCAAGACAAGTAGTTAAGGCTCCAGTAAAGAAAAAAGTCGAGGTCAAAACTAAAATTCAACCAATAAAAATATTGGACAGCAAAAGATCGCAAAACGTAGGCATACTCGCGCAAAGTTTACATGTGGAGTTTTCAGAAATTGAGAATGCTATATACAACTTTGATACATCAGTTGTGAGTTTAGAAGCGTTACAACAAATTTATGAGCTGGTAAGGTATATAATTGATAATATGCTCCAAGACATTTATCGCTGACGTTTTAATTATGTCCCATGAAATAGTTATGATGTACCTTTCAGCGCGCAACAGACGAAGAGCTATCGTTAATAAAAGAGCATCTGAGAAGCAAGTCTGACATTCCTTTGGATAAACCCGAGGCATTCTTGCATGATCTGTCGGGAATACCAAATTTTGCAGAACGAATTTCATGCTTCATGTTTCAGGCCGAATTTGAAGATAGCGTTAATACAACAATGCACAAATTAGATAACTTGAAACATACTTGCGAGGTAAAATAAATGATAAGTTGATTATAATTTTGCAATATAAACTGTAATCAACTAAAGTTTGTTATGTACTTACATCTTGTAGTTTCTGATGACAAGTGAACCTCTGAAGCAATTGTTCGCCATAATATTAACACTTGGCAATTATATGAATGGAGGAAATGGTCAAAGAGGTCAAGCAGATGGCTTTGGTCTGGAAATTCTTTCAAAATTAAAAGATGTTAAGGTAAATTGTGATATTTTCGTATTAGTTTAAAGATTATCATAATTAATGCCAACAGATTTTGTAAACCATTCGGATAAAGTTGTCTATCAATAATATTTTAATAACCATGAAACAAGAAAAATTAAATTTGGTGTTACATTGCTATGTATGTGGTTTATGCGGTCTGTACAGTCAAAACAATCGAACGTAACCCTGCTGCACTTCATCGTGCGCACGTACGCGCGCGCTCGCGGCGGCGCGCTGTCGCCGGCGTGCGCGCTGCCCGTGCCCGAGCCGGGCGACGTGACCCGCGCCGCTGCGCTCGATTTCACCGACTGCGCGGCGCACCTCACCGCGCTCGCTGAACAGCTCGAAGGTACAGTATTATATATCTGATTCTATTGCCCTTTCACCTGTATCACGCTACGTAGCTCTCGCTCTAAAGAATACCATTACGTATACAAATATTGAAATTTCTTGAAATATTTTACAGGTTCATTTTTGTTTTAATGCTAATGAGATTTTGTCTTAGTAACAATTGATCAATTCGGAGGCCGTCATAAAGGTTTGCCTTGGGTTTTAAGCACTAGCAACGTCATCAATGTACTCTACGAATTGCTCCCACAGGATGCAAAGATAAAATGAAACGAGTAATGGATTGTGCGCAGTTCCGCGGCGGAGATGGAGACGAATTGTCACCGGAAACTTGCAAAAGGCTCGATGTGTTTAAAGAAAAAATGACTACATTTATGAATGCAGCTGAAGAAAAATTAAAGACTGAAAATGAAAATTTAACAGAGTGTCGCAACAAGTTTATTACCACCGTTAAATTCTACCAGTACTCTCCTAAGTGTGGTAAAGTTGAAGACTGTGAACCAAAAGAATTTTTCTCCCTATGGATACCGTTTTGCAGCGATTTCAAAGACATTTTCAAAAAAGAAGAACAATTAGCTATTAAAGAAAAGTAAGTTAACATTTTACTTTTACACTTTAAAATTGTCTACATGTGGTGTTTATTTGAAATTCACTTTGCAGATTAAAAGAAACAAAGAAGTTACAAGAGGAACGAAAATCCTTAACGCAACCTAAAAAAGAAGGTGGCTTGAAAGCAAGATTACAAAAATTATCCAGTGCACGAAAATGAATTTTTCATAACATTGTCCTTTATCTTGTTTCGTTATTGGTGAT
>DWUN01005175.1:0-10031 GCA_018249975.1 Passova gellias | reverse complement strand
TAATAACATACATTATATAGTAGAGAAATACTGTTATAATTTATATGGCAGAACAACGTTTGCCGGGTCAGCTAGTCTTTAATAAAATCACTCGACGTTTGACCTGCGTAACAATGTTCCTAGATCCCATTATCAGCCTCGTTGGGTCGTGTCGCCGCCTGTCCTCGTTCCCTTTGGATCCTCGATAGTTGAATCACCTTTTGCGCGAGTAGGTGTGTAGTTTATCTTAGGTTACTGCACATTTCACTTTAGCTACTTTACTCGTGTATTGTTACAATTAATCATCGTTAGCGGTGTCCCAACTTGAATATTTGTACGTAGAATTGTCTAGCCGGTTGCGCTTCGTCTGTCGTCTATTAATATCGGCTGTTTCGGAGTTTTTTTTAGAAATAAATTGACTTTGAATTTAAGTTCATAAATAATTACTGGTCTTTTGCTCGTATAATATTTGGTGCAATCGGCATATTTTAGGGTAGATATCGATTTATGCGTTACATAGTGGATACTCGTGTATGGAATTGTCCTGATTGTTACTTTTGTTATTGATTTCTTGGCTGCAATTATGATTGACGATTTTATACATGTTATATTGGACTTGGTGCTTTCAATAGCTCGGTGGTCGTAACGCTCGCTGCGAGCCGGTACGAGCGGTGCTCGAAAGTGGGTTAGACGCGGCAGACGGCGCGGCGGCGCGGACCGGCCGCGCGCTGGCCGGTGCCTAGCTCGCAGCTACTGGTTAAACCCGATTATAACTTCAAACTTTAATAGACAATCCTTATCATACTATAATATTATAAAGAGGAAAGATTTGTATGTAACGAATAGGCTCAACTACTGGACCGATTTCAAAAATTGTTTTCACCGTTTGAATGCTACATTATCACTGATCAATATAGGCTATACTATCTTTTGCCTGCGACTTCGTCCGCGTGGAAACCTGTCTTTTTGCAATAAAAGTATCCTAGGAAATTAAAATGCTACCCAAAGTCACTATTCCACGCGGACGAAGTCGCGGACAAAAGCTCATATGTAATATTCATTAGTTCAATATTAAAGCATTTTTAATGCCTATACTATTGTTGTTGTTATAACATCACGCTAGGTCTCTAAAGGGATAAGCAGAGAGCATCGAGTCGAGCATTTCAATCCTTACAAAACAAAGGTAAAAGGTAAAACTTGTCTGTATTGATTATAGTAACCGTAGTATTCAATTTATCATATAGCCATCCAGAACAACAGTGCAGTTACCAAATTTTATATTGGTGACTTAGCATTATATTGATTTTTACACGTCAAAATACTATGTTGGATCGTACTAATGTGCAGTTAGCAAAAAAAGGGTTAACAGTTTGTCAGTTGTTAGTTTTGTTTTTACATGTCCTCACTGTAACATGAAACCGTCATATAAATATAGCTTCACATGCGTCCGTGCACTCCGCGTTCATCTGTTGCGTGACTGCAACTGTTTAACATTACATTACGCACGACGGTAAACAAGCACTATACGCTACTTATCTCATTTATTGCCATTTACGTTACCGACTTTGACTTGTGCCGTGAGGAGTGGATCCGGTGGAACTTTAATGGTGCCCAAACATACCGTGCGCATGCGCCGTGGCGTGGGACGCCGCCGGCTAACACAAATTGATACTTAATAATCACTCGCACTGTTAAAGTAATAATGGGCTATTCGAATTGATTGTTTCACTGGAATATGATAAATTGCCGTTTAATAAACTCGGCTCGTTTTCCGTATTTGAAAATTACGTCGTACGTTAAGGCGAGGGCAGGGCGTCAAGGAAGTGTGATATTGGGTGTCAAGGAAGTATGACAATGGGTAACAAGGGTTGGAGGAATCATAAGCTTAAGTAACGTGACAAGTGAAAATATAAAGTACTGGCTTTTGTCCGTGGAATAGTGACTTTGGGTGGCATTTTAATTTCCTAGGATATTTTTATTGCAAAAGACACTATTCCACGCGGACGAAGTCGCGGTCAAAAGCTAATATAATAGCCTATATTGATCAGTGGTAATGTAGCATTCAAATGGTTAACAATATACAATTATAATTAGATATAAACAGGAACAACATCAAAATGTTATTATACAGTTTGAATTTTATCAGTTCTAAGTCTTAAATTGCAAATTACGCGAGGACACGCCAGACAAGGAGCGGGGTGTCACAAAAGATTAAAAAATCATTAAATTTTTGTGATATATAGATATGGATCGGGTAATATATAGACGGCCCTCTGTATGCGACAAGATCAAATATTTAAGCCACCGGAAATATGTTACATTTTAAATGTATGATATCTCAATCGTCATCTCGTTCACGACTGCTTTAGATCTATTCATACGATGCAATTAGGTGTTATGTCAACTGGGTTATAAAAAGCATAGCGTTGAGCTTATCGCATTATCAAACATGAAAATGCCGCAAAGTATCCGAGCGGGCCGCATGCACCTCGTATTGTGCAACGTCTGGCTGCAGAGATATGCACGGAGTGTCTCTAATCTGGGGCCGAGTGTACCCACTTGCCGAGCGGTGGAGCCAATCTCCTCGGGCCAGCTTATCGAATGAAACAGCTGTACACGAACATTATTGCTTAATTTAATTTACCAGACTTTTCTCTTTTACCGTTATAAAAAATTAACAAACAAATTATCAAAAGGAGACAATATCATTGCTTACGCTAGATGCCCTCGACTCAATAGACCGTTTTCTCGGAATATTAGGAAGGAGATTCAAGCATGATGTCATTGTTTGCTTTGTGACTGATTTAAAAATGATTGAAATGTGCCTGATTCATAGACGCCGTATGTACGCAGTAGACGCAGAGTTGCGTGTGAGCTGTGTCAAGGGGGTCAACACTCGTCAGGTTCATTGTCTGGGCACGTTAATGCCGGGTTGGTAACACAACCGTAAAACAATATGCCATAAAAGATAATACAAAAAAGTGCCCTAAAAATTTAAGTGGAATTCAACCGTCAGGATATAATAAGCATCATGTTTGGAATGCATCGGATTTTCAATTCGTTCTCATTTCGTGAGGCGCATTCCTCGGGGAATTAAGACTAAAAGCTTTATTGTACATATGTACGTAACACGTCATTATGCAAGTTGGTCTCCGCCGGTGGGTTTGTTTTTACGAGCGGTGTGTTTAAAAAAAAATGTATCCAACAAAATTGGTTTTAGGTATCAATAAAATGTGTTCTCTGCCGAGTCGCCGCCGCGAGCGCGACGTTGCGAGCGCAAGCTCACAGGATCCAGTAATTTTACGTCTTAGAATGCTAGCAAACCGGCTCCGCGGTGACATTATCTTAATTACCATATTAGCATGATTGTGATTCTGTTTAAATTAACATAGGAGACAAGATATAGAGCCTTCTTTCTCAACGAGCCGTCTTTTAGACGCATATAAAAACGTGTAATTTTGTCGTTTTCCTTAATAAATACTTGCTGTTCCTAATTAATACAGAGGATATTGTTTTAAAAAAAATATGATTTTTTTAATATGTTCCATGTATTGATTTCATTGCACAGGTGATGTTACAAAACAAATGTTAACTTTGTATTTGGCGGTGCGGGTTGTCTGCATTGTAAAATTTAACGTCTTCTAATGAAAGGTTATATATTTACGGCCGCATTCTAAAATTAATGAGCTATAAATCATTTTTGAGTAAACCTTTTGCTATTAAACACAATAAATTGCAAAGACGCGCGTTAAATTTTAATCCTGTCTTTTTTTTACCAATTGCCACCTTCACATTAAGCCAACGGATAGTTACTTGTAATGATTTTTTTAAACAGAAATCTTGATAGGCAGACTGATGGCGGCGTTGTTAACCATGTATTAGGTTCAAATTAACGATCTAGGTAAATTCATTATCTAGAAACGTGTAACATCCAATTACAGGAAGGTAGACCAACAATAGCTACAGTTCGTAGATAATATCGATGTTTTCGTTTCAACCGCGTGTGTTACGAAATGTGAGCAAATGCTAAAACTTTCTCCAGTGCTGTGCTCAGTACTAGCGGAGTAAAGAGGTTAGAAATACAGAAGTACACTACTGAAAGAACGTAGGAAGCTTGGGTTAAGTGCTCATGTAGTAACAAGAAATTATTTGACACAGAAAATTTTTGTACGAAAAACATGCAATTTCTTATCGAGTGTATATATTTCTCGGTCGAAGTGAGTGCATTTATCCGGGTCCTCGTGGAGTAAAGAGGTTAGAAATATAGAAGTGCAATATTGACAGAACGTAGAAAGCTTACGTACTCATATCATAGCACCTAACAGGAAATTATGACACTCACCAAATTGTTATGAGAAAGTTATATAATTACTCATCAAGTGGGTGTGTTTTCAAGTCGATGTGTGTGCATTTTATTCACTCTTCGAATCGAAGTATTTAAACGTCTGTGTTTATTGAATTCTTGTACATAAATGTCAAAGTCATATTCGCATATACATTTTGCGTATCTATTCGTCTAATAAAATCTTTGTAAACACTGCAAACGTATTGTTAAAATTAACAATTCACTTTGCCAATGCACAAGTTAAAATCGTGGCTAGTAATAATGTTTATTCAAACGAATAGCCTTTTCAGTTTAACACAAATACACGTCGTTGAAGTAGTTTCGTGATATCTTTGCTGTCGCGAGATATTTTTATTACGACTAAGTGTTATTTGTTCTTGTGTTGGAGCAATATTATCTGTCTCGATTCCGGGCAGACGCAGATGTGCCGGGAGCTTTGTTTGCGCTGTGTAAATACTGTGCACTTGTGCCACCGGGAACCCTGGCGACGACTTGTTGCCTGTTTGCTCGCGTTGACACGCATAGCTCCACTTTTATTAAACAGACCTCCAGCGCCCGCACCTGACACCTACCGCAACACCAAGCGACTTACGTCAGGTTAAACTCGATCTTTAGTTCCTCTATATTCTCAGGTACTTTTTAACAAAGAATGCAAAACAACGTATTCACTTTTATCACAACGATGCGAGGTATTACCTTATGTAAAGCTCAATATTTTTTTTCTCGTTTCGATTTCTATGTAAATCGTCAACATTTTCATAAAAGCTTTGAACTTTAACGCGCTCGATAGCGACATTCCATTAAAAAAATTTGCGTAATTAACGGCTACATTACGTTATCATCAAAGCTGCCGTAATTCTTCAGCAAACCATTTAAATCGAGTTTCGAATCGATTTTTACGAACGTTCGCTTACGAATCGATGCGCGTAGGCGTATTATGAGAGACATAGAGAGTTACAAATGAACTCGTCTCGTGGTAACATTCGCAATCACGGGGCCTCCTTGCCCAATCGGTGCTCAAGGCGAGCCCTCTGCGACGCTTCAATCGCCTACATGCATACATAACTAAGCTTTATTGTGTTTACTTTACTGTTTATTGAAGAAAGTTGGCAATATTCTATGTTCGGTAACGGCAAGTATGCATGTCGTTTATTCCCTTCTGTACACTTCGATTGGTTTCATTCAATGTAACGCTCGAGCGGTTTTGAATGCGCAGAACAGAACCTCATAAGGAGTATACAAGCGATTGGATTAAAGCGATCTCTGTTTGCGGCCGCACCTCGCTTGCCGGCTTTTGCTTTATTTGCGATTGCGATTATTTCACTACCCGCTCGAATGACCGAGGAATATACATGGTAAAATTAGACGTATTGTTCGCTTCGCGGAATTATTCATCTCTGTCTTTTCGCTGTGCCGTAACCGTTATCATTGTTAAACGTGGCACGTCCAAACGCGCTCGCCGTCTGTGAAATATTAAACGGAATGAAAACTCGATACGCGTGTAATTAACGCAACATTGGTGCTCAATATGTGAGCTTTAAGGCGCCGAAGGCTTTTCCACGTGCGTTTCCTTGACCGATATGAAATCATCAGCAGCGTTAACGAGTGTTTACACTTACATTGCCCTTCACTCGATCACTTCTTACGCGTCATTAAGCAATGATAGGGCCGCGTATTCGAGTAGCTTACAGCGGCTGAAGGCAATGGCCGATAATTAATTGATGTTTAGTGAGTTCGCGCAAACGCGATTCGACGTATAAATAAAAATGTAAAAAATAAAGTTCAAAGTAAGCTTAGATTTTGATCATGAATGAAATTATTCTGCGTATTGATATTTGATATTATCTTCAAATTATCATATAATTTAAGTAATCTATTATATGCACGAATAGCTAATAAAACCAAGGTTTTATTGAAATTTAGCATGGATGTGTTAAATCACATGCTTGAAATATTCATGTGAATAATGCAAAAATATTTATGTTTTAGTTGAATTTGAAATATAAACAGTTTGGTTTTTGTTCCAATGCCGTGTTTGTTTTGAGAAAAAATAGAACAGAATTTAACAATAGAAATGTTACTAATAAAAATGTTTCACGAAAGATTTAAGTGATGCGAAGAAATTTCAAAGATAATCAAGAACGGGACGAATTCTATTGAGATTTATAACGTTCTGGTGTCGCCACACGCTTGGTTTACTCTAAACGAATGTTCCCGCCGGGTACTATTCAGTACAATCATGTCGCCGAAATAATCTTATGATCTCGTAACATTGCGATCTAACAAATGGTATATTAAAAAGATACGCGCTGAAAATCAGTTGCAGTGGCTCATCTAGGGCGCCCTTTTTGTCAACCTACTGTTTACGACAATTTATTGTAGTACAACAACAACATACTAGGTCCCTAACGGGGTAGGCAGAAAGCACCGAGTTTATTGTAAGTTTTAGTTTGCATAAGGGTTAAATATTAAACTCAATACATACATAATAATACAATTGTAGATCTTTATTTTTTTGAAATTACTTTACTAAAATGGACGTGTTCTGTTTTGTTCTTCCTTTCTTTAAGGAGCTCTACCGATTCAGGCGGACATTAATTCTTTCGAATAGATTTTATCGCACCGTTTAAAACTGCAATGTTAACCTTTGTGAATTTTATTTAACGTTAAGTGATTTTTTAATTTTAAACCCGGTGATAATAATGCACGCTAAAAGCGAACAATACGAGGAATGTCACGGTATGTTTAACAAAGGCAGTTAGGTATTGTTAATGGTAATTATTTCAACTTACAAACAGACATTGAAATAATAATATGTATAATTGTGTTATGTTTTATGCTAGCGTCGTTTGTTGCGCATAGCTTACCTTAATTGTTGTATTATTAGCATTGAATATATTATTATATTTATGTCTATCCTTATTATGACACAATACCGGTGCAAATATAAACCGTTCGATCTTCGTAACTCGACCGCTACTATCGATGTAGTATGTGGCATTAAAATAAGACGCTTGACAAGACAACCGTCCCCTTTTTCATCTAATGACTTTATTACAGGCCGCATACCTCAATTTTACTCACCGCTGGCTTTAGTTTATTACCTACAGTATAAACCTAACTGCTAACTCTTACCAGTGCCCATTTAATATTCACCGAAGTCAAGTAGCTAAATTCAGCGTCAAAGTACACATGCTCAATATATATTAAATGTATGTACTTTAGAATGATTAAAACAATTTGTATTTCGACTCCAAACTTATATTTCATCGAAGAGTAGTGACAGTAAACAAAATTGCAATTTCCACCATTGGAAGGATTATCGGTTTGATTGTAATTAAATCTAGTTTATTGCAATGATATTGTTCATTTGACGTCATACAATGAACACCATTTCATAGACAATAATTTTACGATTAAAACGTTAACAATAAATAACGCTTGTCTGTATTGTGTAAAGGAAATGAGACTTGTCAGTGAAGAATTTACGACAGCAGTCTCCGATGATGTGGTTATCGTATTTCTAAGAATAAATGTGCAATGCAACATAAACGATTTGCATTCGCCTTAAAAATTCGTATCGTGTACAATGACGATGAACGTTAGTGATACTTAGAGTTTGTACATACACATACACATACATCTTAAGAGCGAAATACATGGATTGATGAGCCGATTTATTGCATTGTTTTTTTTCTTTTTTTTTTGTACACCGCAAGTAACACGCATGAACGTCTCGTCGGAAGCAGGTGAGCGACAAAAGAGATTAATACGATACGGTCAAGTGCGACTCACTCATGATAATATTTACAGAATTAAAAAGTTTATTGGTAATTTTAAATTTAATGGATTGCCGTTTCGCATTATGGCTAAAATTGTATGATCGGTAGTGAACTTAGCTCTTTCTCTTCAGAGAAATACAGAACTTATTTTGACTTACCTTGGTGATCAGCGAAATTCTTTTTAGTAAATTCTTGGTTCTAGTAAATTAGTTTGATATATTGTATCAACTTAGTAGTGAAGCATGCTTGGTTTTAAATATTGTCCCCGGTTATTATCTAATGTTTTTGGCGATCGTGCCTCTATGCGGCACTAATCGTATTGCGGGCATGCTAATTACCTAACGAGAGTAAGTAAAATATTTGCACGGCGATGATTGCGCGCGCAATCAAAACACGAAACACGGTGATAAGGAGATAAGTTATAGCGATACCGACCTAGGGTTGATCCTGTGGTGCGCAGAGGCCGGTCCCTGTGAAACTCTGTTAGTTCACTGCCACTAAACACTCCACACGTGTCACAATTAAATTCTCGTATTCGTTTATGACATAAACGCGTATGAATAGCGTGCGTCCGGAGCTGCGAGCGTCGTAGTCGCGCGACAGGTGCGTCCGCCGCAGCATCCACAGCGGCTCTGGCGGCCGGTGCGGGCGCGACCACGCCCCGTGCGTACGCGCACCTCCCCGCCTGCCTCCGCACTGAAGCCTTCCTCGATCGTTCTTTCAGCAGTTTTCCACGCGCTTAAGAGCGCTTTCTCCGCATGAAATGACACCCTCCTTCATAGGTTTTTATATAAACGATGTTCTGTTTTCAAATATAACTTTGCTATTGTATTTCATTCCTTATTTAAATTTGATTGACGTTCAGGGATGTTGGGGTGTTATTGCTGTATTTGTTTTTGGTCATTTAAAAAGAAATTAAAATATTCAAGAAAATCAATTAAGTTTTGTCATCGACATGTAAGAGGAAACCATAAAGCGAAGCTACTTGTTGCGCTGAATTTGATATGTGAAGCGCGTGAGAAAGTTAGCCGTTCAAAGCCCATAAATCGTGTATGAGACTGTACTAAACGAGTCCCTTGATTAGATGCTAATTAAAAGAAGAAGAAATCTTTATGCCCGAAGTCTATTTACGGTGAAACGGTCCGTATCTCGACACATGCGCCGTGGACAGTAACGTTCTGACACTCGTCTCGCTTGCGTCACGTCGTTAATAATAATAAGTATTCAAATTACTATCGATCATCTCAATCAATATTAGTGTTCTGTTGCTACTTTCAGTTAAATAAATTGACTTTCTCCTGTCGGTTGCACGTTGCGAACGAAGATTCTTATGCGGTTACCATCAACGAGAGTCATAGTCAATTTAAGCACTCGCACGCCGGTACCTACTCGTACATCGTCGTCATATTCATAAATTGCTCGGTGGGCGATTCGCGACATCGCACTAACGTTGATGCTTCGACGAGGTCGCAGTTTCTATAATAAATCATATCATGACACATAAAATTTAGAAATGCTTCTCATCGCGTTTGCTAAAGGGCCTTGGCTTGGCTGGGAAAGTTTTTGATTACCCGATGGGTGTATTGATTTGATAGGTAATTAAGAAAAAGGAGACACGTTTACTTGGTCTATTGATTAATTTCACGTGTAGTCTATTTATTGTACTCGCACCGGACGATTTTTGGATTTAAGGTCACCTAATTTAATGGACGCTTTCGTACTTCGCGAAGCACTTCACGCATTTGTCAATAGTCAAAGCTCAAGAATTATGATTTACGATTAACTGTGCGATATTAAAATTTTTAATAATGTCTGTCGGTCGGGGCGGCGAGGTTCTGTAGGTAAGCTCCTCGGGGAGTCCTTTGCTCGATAGTTTTTTTTTTTTTACCTTATGAGAGTAGTGAACGAGCAAGCAGCAGTCACGG
>DWUN01005174.1:0-10032 GCA_018249975.1 Passova gellias | reverse complement strand
AAACTTTTCAGCTTATATTATTAGTATAGAAAAAAAAATTTGAAATTCGAAAAATATAAGTACTCGAGACTATTTAAGATTACAATCACGCAGTTGTTTAAAAATAATGAGAGATTAGAAATCCCTGACAAGAACTGACTGAACAATGCAGTCGGACAGGAAAAAGCACCGGGATAAACCGCTCTGAGAACAATGAATCCGTCGGCTTCTGGAAACGTCGGCTCAGTGAAACATACAAAGGATTTCAAAATACGAATAAACCGCGCTAATAAAATATTGAAATTAAGAATGAACATTTTCTTTTTTTATCTTTCGAGCAACAGTTTTGACGACGACAATTTCAAACTAGTCGTAGAAATGAGTTTCTAGATAGATTTATTGATTCAGTTGGGATAATATCACACAGCTGATATGATTTATAAAAAAAATGCTGCTCTTTATAAATGTAGGTAATTTCGTATTTTTTTTCAACGGATTCATTAATTCGTATCACCAAAACGAGATACAATAAATCACAGTGCCAGTAAAAATAAAAACGCGTGACAAAACTCATATATTAGGGCCGGGGCTTAAAAATGAGCGGCAACTATTCAATCCGAATGCATAATCCGACGATAAATTTTCATTTCAGAGCTCAGTAGGAATCGCGACATTTGCATTGTGCGGAAATACTGGGAAGCGAACATTCAGATACTTGTTTCACAGTACCCTAATAACGAGAAACTATACAAATAAATCCATTTAAAAAATCGAATACTTTATTGGTAACAAATTTTACAAAGCAAAACTAGTTTCCTTAATAACAGTTTAGTGTTGAATTTTTCCGCGGTAATGCGATTTTCCGTATATAGTACGAAAGTCGTCTAATTAAGATTACACATATGCAGAATACCAATGAATTCGTTGAGCCCTTTGTCGGAAATCAATTACAGAAATACATATTATGTATATAAAATACGTATAGCTCGATCGATACTTTTGGATACATGAAAAGTACATAATTACCATTCATTTATCCATCCAAAAAAGGTTTTCAACAATATTTTGTATCACTTGTTCATAAGGTTAATAAAAATCGTATCGGTCTACAAATGTAACGTAAGCAAAATTGGAAAAAAATATACTTCATGTTTTCCTGTTGTTACGGCATCGATGCTTTTAGCTAATGGAATGATCGCATTGACATCACCTTGACCTGTCAGGATGTGACAAATGCGAGTCCCTTAACTATTACGTTCATCGTTCGCGTTTACGTGCTCGGTGAATCGATATATTTGAACTGTGGCAAAAGCCGGTCACTGTTCTGTAACGTTAACGGGCAATAAGATCAGTTTCACACTAGGTAATGCTATAACACGCACAAGGCTGAGCAATAAATCTTGAAAATTGGTTATAATTTCGATTTCATGACAAACAACGGGACAACTATTTAGTAGTTTAGGTATACTCGTATGTAGGTGATACTATTAGCAGTGGTACCGCTGGTAGTGATGAATGAGCCGTTTTAATGGTTCAGCATACGCCCAATCACATGAGCGCTTGCGGCTGGCTGTAACGACAGCACGACTCTATATAGTCAGTTGGCAAACACCGGACGCCACTGTTGGCGGGAAAATTAAAATGAGCGGTTGGCCATTGTACTGTGGAATTGCGGCACCTTGCTATAGAATATGTAGATGGGAGAGTTGTGAAGTCGCATAATCCCAGTGAGACTTTTTCTTACTACGCTCATTATTTAAACGGAATGCAAAGACCGGTGTAAGCCATAAAGTGAGTTATGGACTGAGAAATACGGGTCAATATCCTGTTCGAACTTGGCTCGTATTCGTCTCTGAAGATCTACGAGTATAACAAAACGCACGGATATCGCGTTACTCCAGTGGTGAAGTTTATATTTCAATAAAATACCGTCGTACATTTCAATTTGAGCATAACAAAAACATATGATGTTATCAATATATCTACACCCGGTTCTACCATTATTTGGTTGACGATGACATTTGCAGTTCGTGACTGATCGTGAGCAGAGGGATTGTGGTATTTATGAGGTTTCATTACAGTCACATACGGACAGCCTATGTAGTCTGATGTTCTTTTGTTACGAAGCGAAGTGGAATCTATTACATTGGATACTATAGCATTATCATCAACAGCAACTCCCATAGCCTTCCATTATTTGACACGTCTCATCTCAGAATGAAAAGGGTTAGGTCTATGATCCGTCACGTAGCTCAGAGCCGTTCGTTAGATTTCACAGGCTCTACAGAACAATATTAAGAACTGTGACGTGAGAAGATCTAGTCAAGGTTTCCTTCATCGTTATAGCGCGTTACATTTAATATTTAAAACTCACGAAGCTTGATCAGATAAGAGGTCCCAGGTCTTGAATTTTAGATCCCTCGGAGTATGGGGCTGAAATCTAAGCCGCTAGGCTATCGCTGATTGTGATACTGTGTGTATGAATTTAAAATATACTTCAAGCCTTATCTCACAAGCAACGTCGTCCCTCCTAATAAGATCTTACGCCGTTACCGTAATTCCGGGCCCTAACCTTTTTCAGACGAAAAGATATATCACATTTTGCGCTCTGCGTAGTAGAAATAATATGGTTAAGGCATTTCTTTCTTGTTTTGTAGTCAGAATATTGTTGTCACTTTTGCGTTCTGGGTGGCGATAAAATTTTTCATTGTGTCATTGGCTGTTACGGTTACAAAAACTGCAAATGTTGCACCAGAAGACGTTAAAAAACAAATCAAACTGAATGCACGCATGCATAGAACGATACATTTCTTCCACGCTATCAAATGAACTTTCATACATAACAAATTCTTTACATAGGATTTCCTAAAATCGTTATATACAATAAAATATACTTTTTCATATTCGAAACTTGCCAGCAAGCAGACAGTAGTAAGTAGTAAAAGATCTCCGTCCCCTGTAGACATTAGCAATACTGGAGTCGCTAATGCGTTGTCGGATTCGAGCTCTTTTTTCGCTTTTTTTTCCTCATTTCGCTTTATATTTACGGTTACGCCATACATTCACTGCTCTTTCGTCGTGGCAGTATATTATACTTTTATATTTAGCTCCAATTGCTTTTATTCCCGTTCAACTGTAGTTACTACAATTAGCGTATTCAATTTAACGAATCGGATTACGAGATAAAATTATTGCAACATTTCTGGAACATTATTTTCGTATATTTGTTTATATTTTGTTTACGTCCACGCATAAAAGTGTTATCCCGGCTTTTGTCACGTCGCACAAACATTGTTATAAATCTCGGGAATTGTGTCGAGTGAAATCGAATGGTATTTTACGAAGGCTACTTAGACCCGGAATCTTGTTTTTTTAGCTGCGACCTAGTTTCCTATAGATAACGAATAATAATAGCGATAGAGTCAATAACAATACATAAGATAGAAAAAGATTAGAAAAATATAAAAGTGTTAACAAATGTATCAAGGGAAAAAGGAGGTTGTATATAGTAATTGTTAATTGTACTACAATTCAAACGCGCAATCCAAAAGTAAACTAAACAAACTAAGGATAACCAAAACATAACATAACGTTATTAGGCTCCCGGCGAAATAGGAAAAAGAGCAGAAAAAGTGAAACTACGTAGAAGCTTAACGAAGTATCTACTGTACACCTGTTTTGCATGACAATAAAAATGCCGCAGCCTAGCCTCCAGCAAGTTCCGTCCCAAAAACCACGTCATATATTTCATCGCTCCCCTGAGGGACGTTGGTAGGCACCGTTTTAGAAGATAAAGATTCCATAAAGTCACTCACAGTCAGTGGCGATACTGAAGCGGCTCGTCATTTGTAAGTCTCAAGTCACAGACCGAGATTTATCGTGCAAATCTACAGTAGCGGGTCTAATGCGTAATTTGAATAGACCAGAACATTAGTGAATTGACTATCCTTTTTGGATACTCCGGTCTGGTGGATGAATATTAATGGTTTTATCTTGCATATTCATTACTCTATTGGTTTATATTTTAAGAAGAATACAATAATGTTCATTGGAAAAGAACAACAAGTAATTTTTATTACTTAGTTCGTTTCGGGATGTTGCATTGTTATAGGCAGCAAAATTTAATTCCAAAATCGCACATAACTGCACAAAGTGTGAGGCTGAGGCTATGAGGCTGAACTAACGAGTATGTCACTAAATTAATACTACTTATATGAAATTTATCAACTTGCACTTGAGTAGCAAGGTAGACTAGTTCGAAAAGTTCACACTAACAGGAAACAGTACAATAGTAGAACGATGAATAGATTTTCGATGAAGATGAAGAAGAAGAAGACTATTGTGATGATGGTGATGATGATAAAAAGAAAGTTAAATTATAAACTTTAAGCAATTAAGAGATCAGGTATGAAAATATCGACATAAATCAAGCGCAAATACATTATGTAGTAGGTATATATAAACACAAATCCACTTTCCGCTGGTTGTTTGCGAAAAAAAGTGTTACGAATGTGGTACTCCGATTCTGCCGCTGCGTGGTTCGTTTGCCGTGGACTTATCTCGCCTGAAATTCTCGAAATTTATGGAAACGTTTCTACGCGTAACGCGAAAGCGGTGTAATTCTGCTTATTTATCATGCTGGTCCATTGTATGAAAAGTGAAATATCTCATCTGTTGTATACATATGAAGTATGTGAATATGCATTATGCATGCAATTTGTAGATATATGTAGGTAAATGTATTTGGATTCGTTACTTTGATGGAGCGTTATCTTAACGTCTAGACTTAAGGTCGTTTCACCTGAAGGCGAAATGGTTTTATTTAGTGATTTCTTTACCTTTGCAGGAAATAAATTACAATCGTATGTACATTATGCAAAGGTTTTTGATATGTTCTAAACTGAATAGAAATTTAATACGATAGCTAGACTTCCGACGTCGGAAGTGTTGCAAATCTTCTTCAGTAAATTTCACAAACAAGTAAAGAATATACGTTTAAAGGTCCTCGAATAAGGAAATCGAATTTCTATTAGCGTCCCTGTTCATACAAAAACCGTTACCTGTGACAGAGCATCCGTTCTCTACCTTTTACCCACATATATAATACACATGGGTTAATTTGTACATAGAAAGAAGTATTGCACACTGCAAGAGATTATTAAAAGCTTTGCGTGAGCATTCTTTCTTCCTTCACTATTATGTACTTTTAATATACTTATCCATATTATAGCATCAACTATTTGTATTATACCATTATTAGACATGGATCTTGTTTGACGTTGGCATTTACAATTACAGTCTACCACGCTGGCCAAGCGCAAGTTGGCAGATTTTGAGAACTTTACGAAATATTGTGGTGATCTTTAAGGTGTGGATTTCCCCATGTTTTTCTTTTATCGTTATCATACGTTATATATTATTAATAACGAACTTATCTCAGTATCATCTCAGTAATTTATAGGTTACTGCCAAGAATTCAAATCCACTCTCTTGGAATGGAAGGCGAGGTTTTAAACAGCAAGACCACCGATGCTTTTATTAACGTCACTTGTCGCCGGTGAGAGAAAAGTTTCATATTAAGCGGTCGCAACGTTGACGGAACCGCAGCTTTCGGTACATCCCGGCAGCCGTTTCCACGTAAAATATTTCAATTTTCACCTCGGGGGCGTTACTCCGAGACTACAAAGACACGAAACAGAGAAACGTACGTGAACGCGTACAAAGCGCTTTGATCCCGTGCGGGAGTAGGGGCGTGCGGTTTTGATGATTTTAATTAATTAACTTGAATAAATATTTGTAGCTTTTTAATCTTAGGTAATTTTTAGTACACTGCAAATTATAATTACAATTACATATGCAACTTTAAAAAGGATAATAATGTGCAATATTTTATTGTTTTAAATTTAAATGTAGAAGTTTCGTTTAATAAATTATAAGCTTCTAGCGTATGGTAAATTTTTAATTCGTCTAAGAGATTATATAGGTATAAGCTAAGATCCAGCATAAAATAAGGCTGAGGTTTTGAGGTTATGTAAATAATTAAGCACCATTTTGAGATTACTCATACTATAACACACTTTGAAAAGTTCAGAATTAAAGATGAGCTTAAAATATTGTTCAACTATGGAAATGGTTAATTATTTACATAAGCAAGTACATGCTTACATCACGTCCGTAACATTAGGCAGAGGATATTGAAAGTTGGACCCATACGGTTCTGATGTACTTCTATTATAAGCCTATTGCACGGTAATTATTGAACTTCACTTTATATCAAGTAATTTATACTCTGTACGAAACAGATCAAAAATGAAATTTCATAGAGATAATTGTCCAGTGCGAGAATAACTTTCCAAGCGTGAGAATAACAGCAAGACCAGGCAATACAAGAATAACGTGATCCTTAAAAAACTTTGAAGGAAACTAATAGTTATACAAACAACTCACAACACAAACACTCGAGATTGACTAAACCCTGTCCAAAGACAGCGCTTTATAGAAACATTCGAAGCGCAAGTCGTCGAGCAGCTGCAAACCCGGCGAACACTTGAAGCAAACTTGTACCAGCATAATATGAAGTGTCGCAATCGTTTCAATTGAGAAATGCTGAGTTACATGCATAAAAGCGCTTGAAGCGCTACCGAATGCAAACGCTCGGATGGTTCGTAATGAAAATTGGATGAATTAAACTTCGTTCAACAACAAACATTAACTGGTTCCATTTATGGTATACGACAACTATAAATATACTATGTTTTTATTATTATTAAAATTACCTTAAATTATTTTGTAATAGCCGGTGACCATGGAGCTGGTTCTCAGTTTAACCAAAGGGTGTGTCTAGCAAAAACAGCTGGTAAAATCCAGTCTCTTATTAAATAGTATTTAAAAGATAAAAAAGGAATGACACTGCAACGTAGCTGGAACCGCTTAAGTGGACGACAGAAGCTGGGAACGGTCTGGATAAATACAGTTATCTGGGATGTTACGTTCGGATCCGCTCGGAAATTTATCTTCATTTTTAAATTAACATCTGGACGCTATAGGATGTGGACAGTTTAAGTGGTCTACAATTTATTTCTAAACTTACTAATTCCTTACAATATTTAATTATTAGTCATTTTAATATTCGCCATTAACAAATCCTCATCTATACAAATAATATAAAGAGGAAAGATTTAATTGTTTGTTTGTTTGTTTGTATTGAATAGGCTCGGAAACTACTGGACCAATTTCGAAAATTCTTTTACCATTACAATCCTACATTACCCCTGACGAACATAGGCTATATTTAATACGAGAAAAAATAGAATAAATTTGATCCCGAAATTCCCACGGGATCTAAAGCTCCGCGGGTAATACCGCGAGGCACAGCTCGCAATGAATAAAATAATTTGAATTATGGACAACGGTATAGTTCTCATACTCTCACAGTTATCAGATAAACATCTAGATGATAGATATGTTACGGTGTCCAAATATTTTTTGAAATATCTGATACCACTATGTAAACAATAAAACCTCTATTTGCAGAATAAATGTATCCACTACTTCATATCGCGAATAGAAAATAATTCATCACAAGCCTTTCGATTCTGCCGTTTTAGTATGATATATGTATTTGGGTTCTCATACTGAAAGACAAATGTTTATATATATAACAAATGGATGTTTTTTCTTCAATATACGATACATTTTCTTTGATATGACTGACAACACGGTGATTGAAAATGTACCAACACTGTAATGAAAATTATATCCGTTTGAGAAGAAAATCTAAGCAGTGTTAGAAAGATCATATCACTATATAACTTGGGATTTTATGGAACTTTTTCTATTTGAGTTGTCATTTTCTAGTAAATTAATAGTAACTTACAGTGAAGGTAGTTCTGAAGTCGTTTGGTATTACCTCATAAACATAAAACTTTTCAAGGTATTGAAAGGTTAGTTAAGGTGTTGCTTGCTAGTATATTTCTTATTGTGTATGATATTTCAAAGAAACTATTCTTTTTACAGGCGATTATAAAATGATAAAACTTTCATTAGATTAATAAACGGATAGATAAATTTATTGGCTAGGTAAACCACTAGAAGCGATTTACGAAGTATAAAATAAAAAATTAAACTTCACTTTCAATATCGGCTCAATTTATTTATTTCAAATAGATGCCCGCTAAATCATCGTAGATTCAGGATATTTACAAATACAATATTTCGAATAACTACGTTCAATTACATTCACGAGGAACTAATCAAATCTCTTTTGACTCGTGTAATAATGACAACTCAATATTGGCGCAATTCTCACGGGAAATATGTAACGTTCGTGTAGGCGCCTTTATTTTTTCGATTGTTATTTCCTTTTCAAAGGGCAATAGCGTGTACGTATTATATCATTGCATACGACAACCGCGAACACCGCGTGGGGACGATGACGGAATATTTCAGAAACATGTAAGAGCTAGGATCACTAATTAATTAGGTACATGTTAATATTGTGCATCTTAAATTAGCCCGCGACCATAATAATAATTATTTTTAATTCTATCATTAAATACGTAAAACATAGTTTTTGGCTGTTACTCTTTAAATAAACCGTATTATTTGCTGTATCCAAAAATTTAGAGGGTATGATTGCTTATCTCGATACGGTTTTAGCAGTAACAAAAGATGGTTATTGGAAAGGGTCAGGAATATAAAGTCCTGCTGTTGCATACTTTATTATCTGGTTATACAACATAGCAGTATTTTTCAAAATAAAATTCATCGAAGTCAGAAAAAGATCTTAAGGAAATTTGCACATCTAGAGATGTTACTAAAATGTACAATATTTCCGACATATGTGAAGTCTGGTAGTCTGCACTTGTCCAGCATAGTATTCTTAGCTCGAGAATCCTCTATAGCTACGAGCAGGGGACCACCCTCTAGCAGTGGGCAAATAATAAAACCTGTTTAATAAGCAAAATGCAAATAAACAAGGGTACAAATACACGAATTCAAGTTCAACCTATTGTTAAATTACGTAGAATACCCACTCAGCGAAAGGTTCGCCTTGCAATTGTCCTAAGGATCGTTACCGGGGACGGTCAATGGAGCGTGTCATTTGACTTGTACGATCGCGCCGCGAGAATTGAATGTGTATTGACGCTCGTAAGCGTTGTTAATGATATTTACAAAGGAGAGAACACGGTGTTTCTATTGAGAAGATTTATTGGATTTGTGTTCTTCGATTTCTTATTTACACGAAGAGAGTAGTAGCAGAGCAGGCGGCCGTCACATGCGACCGCGACTGTTAATTGTCTTGTGTAACAAACCTTGTTACTTTTCATGTTATACACTTGTTACTTTTATATTAAACCTTGTTACTTTTATTTTATATACTCGTTACTTTTATATTAAACCTTGTTACTTTTATGTTATAAATAAGTTATTTATAGTTAAAAGAGAATCATTATTAATAATCGTAGCTTTAATAAATATAAGTGCAACTAGTTTTTCAATACGACTAAACGGTGACAACTATTCTTATATCTTCCATAATAAGGCTGAATACGGATAATTATATAGCATTCGGCAAATCCACTGAGTTATCATGAAGCGAAACGTATGGTAGACGGAATGGTATACAAAAATGGTAAACATATAAATATGTATACGTACACACGGCTAAGAGACAGCCTCTCGTGGGACAGGTCGCTGAAAAATTCAAAAGCTCGATATTATATTCCAAGGAGATTCGGTGTCTCCTCGCAAACTGCGCACGCCCCGATAGCATTAGATTACTACAATTGTATCATCTCCCCTCGTTCTTGATGCATGAATTTCATTTTTAACGAAACAAGTTTTACCCGCGAGAGAAGAGCCGGGCGCTTAAAGGAGTCTATTTCGTATATTATACACTAGCTGACTCGGCAAAGGTTGTTCTGTCATATAAATTATAACAGTAATTCTCTAGTATGTAATGGATGTTATTATACATGTAAACCTTCCTCTTGAATCACTCTATCTATTAAAAAAAATCGCATCAAAATCCGTTGCGTAGTTTTAAAGATC
>DWUN01005173.1:0-10034 GCA_018249975.1 Passova gellias | reverse complement strand
AAACGTAATGTAAAGGTATCGTATTCTCGATACCGTAACATTTACAACTCTGGTAAAGTTCGTGCTCGGGCTACAGTTGAGAGAAAATCTTCTTACGTTAAGCATTCCTATCTTGTCGTGAAATATGAACGTGACTTTTGTTAATTACGTCGTACTTTCCGTTATTTTTCCGGTCATTGTACGCAATCATGACGGAGCTCATGTTGTGAATATTTCATGAGCTATGACGATTATTCTGATTTATCTGAGAATATTTACGATACTTAAATATTTACGTCATTCGGCGTTGGAACGGAGATTTTGTATAATTTTTTTTGGTTTAACGATTTCCCAAATATTTCTATTGATGACACCAAAGCCCTAAAGCTACCAAACAAGAGAAAATGAATATAGATTGACGAACAGGGAAGAAAAAGGTAATTAACCGTTTATTTTCTTATTAGTGTATATATATACAGATACTCATTATACAATAAATGATTCATTGGTAATATATAAAAGCCATGAGTAGCGTAACTGTGTTTTGAAAATGAATAAGTTGAAAAACCGACCGCTAAAAATTGATATTATCGAAAAGGAAATACAAAAAACAAACTCTACGGTGGATTTCTTATGAATTATTCAATGCCGAAGCCAAAAAGTTGTCCACATTGAACAATACGAGAAAAGTTGTTAAAGCGAATGAATTCATTGTTCAAAAATAATATTTGCTCAATACTTACTTGAAAAGTATCGTACAGTTTCTTTTTTATATGACAATATATTTGCATATTATCATTTAAAGAAGTGCCTTTTTTCTCCGCAGTATACTCCAACTTACCAGATAAAACGTGTACTCTGGTTGCCGCGGGCGGTGCATTATTCGGGCCACAGGTGTACACCCCGGCGTCAGAACCTCTTGCCCTCTGCACCAAAAGGCGACTTGTGCTCTTCAACCCTTTCTCTGTGACTAGCGAAATCCCTCCGCGCGCGGAATCAAAGTTTATAATCTGTTGAAAAAAATGACATTTTAACCTTGTTTAGTTTATTACTAGACTGCGTATGATTACTTAATTATTTGTTTTAAAATTTCCGTTGTTTCACTGTTGGAACAGTATCTGATTTCATAACGAGGTTTATGGCCATGACCAAGGCTAAGGGTCTACAACGCTGCGCAAATGCATATTAGAACCTTGAACCATCTTAGAAAACATGATGTACATTTTTAAAGTGTGCATATTTCCTAACGATGTTTTCCTTCACCGATATAGCGAGTAATGCTTCATTTTAAAAGGACGGAGAATATTATAACATGGTTTTAAAACATTCTATACTTGTTTATGAAATTTTGTAGCTACAGTCTAAATACTAGTTCGTTTGCAGTGCATCTAACGTGTACTCACGAAAGCTGACAGTGAGTCAGTTTCTGAACACCGTTATCATACTAATATTATAAAGAGGAAATATTTGTACGTAAGTATGTAACGAATAGGCTCAAAAACCACTGGACCGATTTAAAAAAATCTATTACCATTTGAATGCTACATTATCATTGATCAATACAGGCTATATTAATTATAGGAAAAAAATAAGGATCCTTACTAAAACAACAATACTGTAACCCAAGGTGTAAAAAAATTGCCATAAATATGCAATACAAGTATCCTAGGAAATTAAAATGGTGCCAAAAGTGTTGCTCTATTCCACCATATCCTATCCTATCCTATCCAATAAAGGGAAATACAATTGGCGACGCTGATGTATTCCGACTGGGTGTAGATACAGGTTGATTACATTATGTGGATTTAGTGCCCACTGAAACTCCCCTGGCGGTCCCACGTATGTACGCAAAGAGGTCTGCTGGCTTGCAAATCAACTGCCTATACTCAGATTAGATTCTGAACTCGGACGGCCTATGATCTATGAGTTACTATTGTTTGATATGAAACAGAGTTCAAATTCAATATAAAATGTCTATATGTATGTTAAATATTATTATTACATACCATTTCGTTATTAATTACAGCATTACCAAAAAGGGTGATTCAAACTTTTAACAACAAATTTGATTAGTTAAATTTTCGAAGTCACTAGATATCTTTCCGAACGGTACATAATAATAAGTGTGTTGTGTATTTTCCGCTGAAAACCCTTAAAACAGTAATAAAGATAAATAAATTTGTTATTAAAAATAATTTAACACAAATAACACAATATTCAAATTGGCGGTTTGAACGATTTTCTTCGAAACAACGCTGAATTAAACAAAACACAACTGAATAGTTATAACTATGTAGGTATAACAATTCGAAATTCGAATCTCATGACGTTCCGCAACATCAAAGCCGAACGGGAAACTATCGAATGATTTGTCAATAAAGGAAAACCGATTTGTTCGACAAATTGAATAATATAATAATATTGTTATTGCGTAACGTAACAGAATAACAGAATAACTATAAAGGTATTTTATTGGATTGTTAAATCGGCTTTCTCATAACGAATTTCCGAAGCGCATGTAAATGAGGCTTTAATACATAACTGTAATAATAATGATTTTGCGTAGCGTTGTATGCGTAGTTGTCTTAGACTTAGTCTTAGAAAGCGAGATCTTAGAAGTCTTAGTACGCGACAATAGCTAATCGTAACTAAGATAGGTAACTAATGTCCAGCTAATCCAAAACCATTAATAGGATTTCGTGCGAGAGACGCTGCGTGAAAAGTCGCACCGTTTGTGTGTTGAGATAAAAGAAATAAGTGAAGAGAAAGAGAATTTCTTTCGGATGAGTAATTACGCGGAAGAGATTAAATGGACGCGAACGGAAACTTTCCCGGGATCGACACAACTCTTAGAAGATTAACCACTTGGTTGAATATTGATTAATTGAACATGATCGTTTTTATACAAATTAACATGACAGTATTTCCCGCAGGGTAGCTCGAAGAAATTGGATGAAGACTACCGAATAAGCGTTCAGTGGCGCGCCTTGGGAGAAGCTTTTGTCCAGCAGTGGACAAATGTGAGCTGATAATGCTGATGATTATAGATAAGTAAACCATATTGTCTAGTGATAGCCTGGTGATATGAATTTGTATCTCATTCAGGGGTTTGAGTCTAAATCATAACACGCATCGTGTTTCGGATTCAGCTAAATTTTAATTTTATTTTTAACATGTCATTTATTTTGTATATGGCAAGCGCGACGCGCTTGGCGTCTTCTGTCACTTACCATGAAAGAGGCCATTGTAAGAAGCCTTTAAGAAGCCATTAAAAACGGATACGACAATTTTGCTCTTGAACATAAACAATACCATCATCCCCCATTCGGGTGCGTACACATCGCTAACTTTACAAAGTTACGTGCGTTTCATAACTTAGAAATTTAAATATCGACATAACGGCGAAGGAAAACATTGTTGAGAAAACCTGCTCATTTTAGACAGCATATCGACTGCAGCAATTAACATAGTCAGTAATACATTTTGGCCAATTTTGTTTTGTTTGCATTAGATGTCTTTGAATATCCTTATCTTTGACCTCACAAAGTATTAAGTTTCAACAAGGACATTTTCGATGTTTTTCACTTGGAAATAAATCGGATGTTTTCGTGGCGCTCGATTAACAATGTGGGCAGATATGGTCATTTGGCCGCCCTGAAAGAAGACACTTTTTCACTTCCGACTTTGTTAATTGCTGCAGTCGATATATTTTAGCGGATATATAAGAAGCATTAAATTTATAATATTACAGGTAACAATAGTTAACACAACTTTAGAACCCGCAATAACTACACTCCTTTTCCCGCCTAAAGCCGAACTGCTAGACGCGGCGCCTCCGCATCCATCCCCCGCTCTCTTCCCACCAACAGCCGTCTCACTCGACCTGTGACGTCACATCCTAGGCCCCACGCTCGCCGTCTTTGCACGACTACAATATACATATAAGCGTATTCTCTGTTTGTTATTTACTGATAGTTTTTAATCAACTTCACAAGAAAAGTACATCGCGTTACATAAATATTTGAAATATACGTTCCAGCGTCAGAAGACGAGGAAGACATACCTTCCCGCTGCTACCTGAAGAGACAGGCGCAGCTCATCGTGGACACCAAGTGCCGACGGAAAGGATTCAGAACTCCCTACCCGAGGAAATAAACTGTCAGAATAAACAGTTGCGTTTATTTGTTGTGTCGACAACCCTAATGGCCTGCAAATGACCGACCTTTACATTTGTGAGCTGTAAAAGGCAAAATATGGCTTGAACTAATAATCCTGTAAAATCTTTAAATGTACCCATTTTTGTGCAGATAAACGTCTTTGTCTTTATCTTACCAATGTTAGCAACCCTAAACTTGGTATACGTATTTACATACAAACAGACACAATAAATCTTATTTCCTATAAATAATAGTCATACGAGAAATTCCTGTAATTGGAACCTTATTCAATATTTACCAAAACTACTTACAAGTATGAACCAGTGTAATTGAATTTAATACAAACTATTTAAACCAACCTTTGTCAATGTTATTGTAATGTGTTTGAAAATATTCCAGTTAAATGTCATTCTAGCGTCGTTAATGTTTTCCTTTGATGACAATTTTGGATAACATTTACAGAATGTTTTAATAATTTCCATTTTAGCCTTTACATTATAAATCCAATCATGTTTAATCCGTATAAAAACTCGTATTTACAACTGGTGTGCTCGATGAACCCGAGAATTATTAATAAGGCAGTGGACCAAGCGATGCAAAGAATCCGTCTTGATCCACACACAGGTATTAATGACACTCGTAATCGCGGACATTAATGTTAACATCAGAACAGCAGTGGCAGTCGGGGGACTTGCGTTCAGTCTCCTATTCTTTTGATCTGGTTGAAATCCTGACTCACGCGGCCGATTTTATACAGTTTTATAATCAACATCAAACGTTCGATAAAGGTGAAGGCAAATCGTGAGGAAACTCGTACAACTTAAAGTAGGGTAAAACTTTAGAGAGGTAACCCGTGTCCAATCCAATAATGAAGGCTTGGACATCAATATCTCGCTAAGCCATTCAGTGTGAACTTTTAACGCACTTCCAAATTATCAGTTAGCGTTACAGAATGTTTGATCATTCTATTATTTAGCTCTTGGACACGGGTCTCCTCCAGAATAATACAATACCATCATCCCTAAGCACATACTTTCTTAATTATGTCCGACTAGTTTTTGCCTGCGACTTGGTCCGCGTGGAATAGTGACTTTGGGCAGAATTTAATTTCCTAGCATACTTTTATTGCAAAAGACAGTATTCCACGCGGAAGAAGTCGCGGGCAAATGCTAATATAGTCTATCTTGATCAGTAATAATGTAGCATTCAAATACTGAAAGAATTTTTGAAATCAGTCCTGTAGTTTTCGAACCTATTCGTTACATACATACACACATACGCACAAATCTTTCCTCTTTATAATATTAGTATAGATTGGCTGCAATCGACAATAATAAGGCAAGACAGTCACGATAAGGTCTATATTATTTTCTTCTAAAGATACAGTAGGATTATACAATTAAAATACGCTTCCCCAAGCCTGCTATAGAGGAAAAATTAAGCTAATACAAGACAACAACGACGGTTTTATGGCCGTGCGTGTTACATCCTAGGTATACACTTAACATCAAGCCGTGTTGTAACGGAGTTAAGATAAATAAATCCAATTAACCTGAAATATTCCATATATCCGAATGGTTTAAGTGTACATGTCTCCGAACTGCTGTAGAAATACCACCAGCTCAAAGAATGGAATCTATGCAACCGTCACTATACGCACCTCACGTGGACATCACCCGCGCGAGGCTCGGGTTTGGGCGAGTGGGACTTAGAATCGTCAACAGACAGCTGCACTCTCCAGACTATTTGGAGCAGTTGCAAGCTTTGCACACAATTATGGACCAGGTGAGTAGCATTTTTTATTGCCATCTAAAATTCTGATCTGTTTGACCAATTCCCTCCAAATCCAGGTTCAAATAGCAGAAAACGCCACTTTTCTCATCAATTTACAAGTTGTGTACCGTCTGATCGACCTCATGTTGAGTCGCGACCCAGTGGTCAAAGAGAAGGTGTGCATCATACTGACTTACTTGGCGAATCACTACAGAGGCAGACAAAGAATATTATCGAGGCCGCAGTGTATAGATAACCTGATCTGGCTTATCATGAGAGAACGCAGGGAGATTCGCTACGCCGCCGCATACACTTTGAGAACCCTCACCAGAGACCGATGCTCGAGCGAAATGATACTAACCCACGACAAGATCATCGACGATTTGCTGAAAATGGTCAAAAACGACCACTCGGGCATTGTGCTGCTACATCTGAAAACTCTCGAGAGCTTGATCGAATGGGACCAGGTGAAACCGTTAAAAGCGAACGCCTTTCAAGTAATGCTGGCGCTTTTCAACAATAAAGATCCGAGAATTGTTTGCGCGGCAATGGACTGCATGGCGCAGCTTTGCAAGCACGACGTAGGGAAGAGGTTGGCGGATGAATACGATCTGACGTTTGTCTTGCGACATTACGTACTGAACAAATCGATAGAGGTCAGGATAAGCGCCGTCGGATTGATGGCGTACACGACGATCACGACGCGAGCCAAATGGCGCGCGAAGGAGTGCTGCGACGAGCTGACCAGGAATTTGGTGCATCTGTGCTGCTGTCAGAACAGTCCGCTGCTCCAGCTCCGATCGATGCAGGTGCTGATAAACCTGTGCGACTGTCCCGAAATGAGACACCATCTCAAGAAGCACTGGGACGCAAAGGTGAAGAAAATACGCGTAAGATCGCACGAGGAGTGGGACGGTACCAGCGAGACGAGCAGCTACGGGCTCCAGACTGGCCACAATCACCGGACGATGTCCATCGAGAGGGTGGAGACGATCAGGAATGACTACGGCGACAACGCCGAGGTCGTCAACGTTCACAGCTATTTGGGAACGGTGAGGAGCATTAAGGAACGTCTGATACACGCTATGCATTTTAAATCGTATAAACATTGAAGATTTAACTTAGCAATGTCTAGTTTTATTTTATTATTATAATATCGGTCCGCTCCGGTTTCGCACGGCAGTACTTAGCTTCGCTCTATTGTCAATAATATCCGTAGCGTACGCGATATATCGATTTTTTACATCATCGAAGTTTTCATACGGATCCCTAACTTTTTGATAATATTCTATCGCCTATATTCATCGGGGATAATGTAGGAGTGTAATGGCGAAAGAATTTTTCAAATCGCTCCAGCACTTTCGGAGTCTATTCAACGCAAACAAACAATGAAATATTTCCACTTTATAATATTAGTTTAAACTGCGATCGTAGGGTAATTGGCGCTTAGATTGTGAGCCTGCGAACATTGCCACGATTTCCAGCCGATATAGATATTTGTATTTTGAGAAGTGTTTAGATACAATATCGTATATTTTAATGTTTTTATTTACAATTTACATATAAAAAAGCAAATAAAACACTAAAATTTATAAATAAAATATTTCGTCTAAAATGTCCTTTTGGGGCATGGTTCCCAAAACACTGGCGGCGTTCCCGCGCTGTATAGTGAGGCTCAGCCTCTGCGCGAAATAGTCCCCAGCCCTTTGGTCACCAGAGGCCATAACAAGTTTGGTCGACATTTCTGACACAATTTTTTTTGTATATATATATATATACCATACCATATTTTAGCTTTAATTATAGTCATTGATAAAGTTCAAAAAGTTAATTACAATTCGAAATATTGGAATTGTTACCGGTGGCAATGATAAAACACGTAATCTTATCTTTTTTTCTTTCTTTGTAACACTTCGCACAAGCACGATCTTTAGTTCCGCGAATTGCTGTTCTCAAAAGTATAATTATCGGTCATTGCTTAGTTAACAATATCATTTAGCGGCTACGTCAAGATTCGGATGAGTCGGCAAGGCTGCGATGACGTCACCAGGAAGCTCTCGCCGCGGACGGAGTAAATAAACAATTAAAGCGAGTTTTGCATGCGCGCAATCACTACATAGTATAAAAAATATAGTAGTAGTATACAGCAGTATACAGCGGGACACTTTATATGAAAAAAATCAAACTGCTGTTATTTCTATTTGCCTTCGAGCTTTCCCATATTTTCACACCTTTTAAACCTTCCCTGGACTTTCACGAGTATTCTCATACCAAAATTAGCCAAATCAGTGCAGCCGTTCTCGGGTTTTATTGAGACTAACGAACAGCAATTGATTTTCAAATACATATAGGTATAGATGGATATTCTAAGTTATTCTCGACTTTAAGTGTCGTCTTTTATTAACCTCATAAAATATTGAGGCAGTAAATGGGCACTTAATAAATACACAAGTAATGTGAGGATCTTGGAAAAACATAGAAGTATAAATAAACTGTTTATTTCATATAAAACATCAATATGAGGATAAATTATCACAATTCAAACACCTCTCCAAATATGTAAAAAAACTCACAAGCAATAATCAAAAAAACTGTATAAATTATACAATTAATATTTTCTTTCCACCAATATCCTATATGATTATAAAGAAATTGTAAAAATGTATAATTACAATGACCAGAATACTGAAAAAGAGTATTTATAAATTATAATGTAAATTTAAATACATGCATGAAGAGAGTGATGAATATAGACGAAGCAAGTCAGGCATGTGCGGACAAAGATATTTGGCACTCGTTGCGTCCTTCCTACCTCGTTAGGGACCTGGCGTGATGGTATAATAATAATAATTTCAAACACCTATTATGATTCTTATGGATACATGAAATATAAAGTAAAATACTATAATACTTAAAATCAGCAAAGGTTGTTGATATTATTAATGTTACGATGCGATGCCGTCAACTTAAATTTTAGACACAAAATGGCTGCCTATATGTCATTTTATATTTTATCTTACAAAACATTTTCGTTACCACAATGATTTGTTCATGTAGATTAGGCATGTCAGTTTTGTAACGACAGAGATATTTAGCACTCGGTGCTTTCTGTCTACCCTATTGAGGACCTGGTGTGATGATGTAATAATAATGATTCGATTAGGCTGACTAACGGCGACCGCCCTATGTATAGTGAATGCATTGCATTGAATTCCACTTCCAACGTATATTCTAAACACACTTAAGTTTACAATCTTATATAATAGTTACGAAAACACATTGAATAGAAGTGACACTGGTTTTACTTCATCACTACATGCATAGTATATAACAAAGTCGCTTTGCGCTGCCTGTCCCTATGTACTCGTATGCTTAGATCTTTAAAACTACGCAACGGATTTTTATGCGGTTTTTTTTTAATAGAGTGATTCAAGAGGCAGGTATGTATGTATAATAACATTCATTATATACTAGAGAGATACTGTTATTTTTGACGTTTCTAATATGATGTCGTAAACAATTACATTTTTTGCGGACGAAGTCGCGGGAAAAAGCTAGTGAATTATACAAGACGAAAATCCTTTGTCTAAAACATTTAAAAATCTATAAGTAATTTCAAATTTCATTAGAAAAATTCATTAGACGAACTAGTGCCAGTTCTACGCAAACAAGATACTACTCTATGGTTAGGACATTAATTACTGACAAATGCAATGGATTAGTCGGTATTAGTCAATTGAGAGCTGTCTAAATGAGCCGTCGATGCCGAACAGTTCGTCGTAATTTGTGGGCTTCCCCGGCCTTAGAGATTCGTTGGCTTTCACCGACTCTTGAGCTTTGAACCAGCCTTTGTAGTCCTGTAGCTTCTCTATCCACGCTTCTGTTGGTAAAAAAATGTTAATTATATCACAAAGAAACAGTAGTGTGTATTGCAGATAATAATAATAATTGGCGACAATGGTCGCGGCTATCTGATTCCAAATTAGGCAACTAAAAGCTGTTCAGGTAACCAGACCGATAATTATATACATCTTTATATATATATTTCTTGTGCGCGTGTGTATGTCACTGAACTCCTAAACGACTGGACAGATTTTGATGAAATTTTTTGTGTGTATTCAAAGG
>DWUN01005172.1:0-10034 GCA_018249975.1 Passova gellias | reverse complement strand
GAAGAGTTCAATTCTGTACATTAATTAAAAATTAAACTGAATGCCTCTAGGGATCTTCATACAAGTAACACAAACCAAAAAAGTTAATTTTGAAATTTTTGTCTGTCTATCTGTTGTCCGGCTTTCAGGCAAAAACTGCTAAACGAATTTTGATGAAACTTTTTTTGCTATATAGCTTTAGACCTCGGCAACATATAGGTTATAATTTATTTTGAAATGCTGCCCAAAGTCACTATTCCACGCGGACGAAGTCGCGGGCAAAAGCTAGTATTCTATATTTCTCAACTAACTGACCTGGTGATTAAAATTTACTTCATGAAAATAATTATATTTAGGAAAATTGGCGGACGGCGAAGTGATTAATACTAAATAAAATTAATTATGGGCCGCTTGTGTTAAATGCCAGGTACCAATAAGAATAATTCAATTTATAAGGTCCGGGCCAAAGGAATCGTGACTCGAAATTAGCTACAAAATAATGGCTTTAGAAGCAATATAATAAATGGTCAATTTCATCTCAATCATAGCAATGTTAATTTTTAATGGATCTTAGAAGGCTATGTACTTAATTGTTAAACCTGTACTTATTTTTTAACCAGCACTTTTCTAAAATGAAAAATAAAATAAGCAAATTTCGCATTAACTAAGGCAGCAACAAAAAATATACTTGCGTTGATATCTAACTCAAGTTTTCCCGATATTTGTTGTCTCTATGTGTGAATACTTTAAAATGTTTGATTATTACCGCCTTTCTGCTTGGATTTTCAAATGCTAAGATTTACATATATTAATATTTAGTATTCATCATCATTATGCGATATCATGCAATCTTTACGTCATTCCCTTTAATTTAATTAGTATTCATTCATAGTTTTGAACTCAACACATTCATGTTTCCTGTTACTAACAGTGAATGCATGAAGCCTATTGTCCTAATTATTTCACTCGGAATTCTGCAGGGTATCTGGAATAATTCGACCGTTGTGACAGTCGATATATTCGGAACAGAATTCAATTTTGGTCTGTGGTCGGAACAGATTCTATCCATTGATTACACAAGACGTTGTTACGTGAAAGCATTTAGTTACATTATATTAATGTAGCTTCTAGTAAACTACGTTCAATCATTTGCTTATCTAAAGAATACCACTTCATGCATGGGACGCACAATACACGACTGAGAAGAAGATACAGCAAACATTTCATTCTCATTATACAAATATTCGTTTTGAATGGGAATCGAACTCAATCCTTTTAGTCGGGAGACTGGATAACTAACCACGACACCAGCAGAACAATCGATATCATTGAGAAAGGAATTGATGGGAATGTATGTATATAACATGTAATATGATCATGATCGCTCGTAGATGTCCGTACACAGCGTATAAAAGATCTCAAATTCACTTACTCTTCTGTTAGTTAAGAGCAGTTACAGACACATTGCTACACCTGAGGTCTAAGTTGTAAACCTTCGATTCTGTCTGCCTTCAACACAAAGGTTCTTCATTACGAACGGCACCGTAACTAATGCAACTGCACCGTTCTCAATTTATTTCTTCTCGAGAAATTCGGAAAGTTTCCGATACGCGAAAAGTCGGGAAGCTATAAGACAGTAATTATTGGGCTAAGCTCAGTTATAATCCGTCTTAGTCCAGTACTACCGCGGACTCGCGCCAATGAAATTTTAATGACGTATTTTTAGAGTCGCATCTTATTTGAACGATAAAAGCTTGAGTATTTCACTAATATTCCGATCTTTCAGTCACCGTTTATGCGGCTTTTATCGTCTGGAGAGCCGATAAAATTGGTCCCACTTGCGATTTTTCGTGAATATTTATTCAAAGGCACCGATTCATAGCTTAATAAAATAAAACTTGGAGAGAATTATAAATATACAATATAATACGTAGATATAAAAAACAGGTTTGAAAATATCACTTTAAATGCAATTTCATTCTTATTGGCTTTAACAGTTCTTATCTTGACAAGCGGTCCAACGATGATGAATGATACATTTAATGAAGGTCATATTTGTAATACGCCTTGTCCCTCGATTTTGTGCGCCATTCAGGTCATAGTAGATCGGATGAAGAGAGTCTGCGAAAACAATCTAGCAGCAGACTGTTAAATAAAAAATATACAAATTAAATTAGTCATGTCGTAATATGCCTTTAGTCTGATTATGCGAACACGTGAGAGCTTATCGCCTGTCAGTATCAACCGACTGTCATCTGCTTACAAATTGAGGGTGTGTTTAGAGACAACCCGGTGAAACGTTTGATTCAATTCCATACCTTCTTATCGTTTAAATAGTCATCGGTTTTACCAAAAGCTTTTCTACGATGGACAAGGCTTTTCTGTAGAGGTTTATGAAGACAAAGGCATTACCCCTTATCGAACATATCTCTGCAATAAAATTATGTCTAACTAACTACACGTGTCTCTATAACAAACACGAAAGTTTCAAATTTATTTCTTCTCAGGACTACTTGGCCAGTAAATATTCGTAGTTCGCGAACGGCGGCTAAGTTGTAACACTGTAATTACTCGTCCTGACTCAGTTGCAGTCCGAGTTGTTCAGCACACCGTTCGTGACTCGGTCACGATGAAATTTTAATGGTCCATCTTTAAGACCATGAACTTACCGTCCCTATTAATGTTCAGAACAGCGTCTCTATCTATGTACACATAACATCACGCCAGGTTCTTAACGAGGTAGGCAGAAAGCACCGAGTGCCAAATATCTCTGTCCTTGCAAACCTGACACGCTTCGTCTACATTCATCGCTCTCTTCATGCACACACGCCGGTTTCGGAAACTCTTGACTCCTCCGTCAGCCAGTATCTGCTTTATTTAGTCGACATAGGACAGTCTAAGTCTCCCTCGACGGCTACATCCATAACAGTTACATTGGGTATAATTAAAGTTAGGTACTAAACAGACTAAACAAATGTGGCATTTTCAACACTGGTTGAATCTGAAACTGTTTGAAATTGCTTTTTTACGGAGCGTATCTACTCGTACTACATAATACGGCGCGAATCGGCCTCAGTGAAAATTTAATGTTCCGTTTTTTGAGGGCGTACTCTAAATAATTCAAGTTGCCCAGTCGATGGCGTAGTAAAATGACTCTCAAGGAGAAATACCGACTTGGAGTTAAGTGAAAACGCGCAATAAAATGTAGTAATGTTCCCGGCTTATTAGAATACGCGTCTGCTTCCGACCCTGTTAAAGAAACACTGGTATATATATATATTGACTGTTCTTGTAGTCGTGTAGTTAGAGACTGACTGCAAAACTGGAGGATGTAGGTTCGGATCCCACCCGAGACAAACGTTTGTGTGATGAGCACATTTGTTTATTCTGTGTCTGGACGTAATAATAATATTTATACAAATATCATATTGTATGTATATAATTATGTATGTTTATCAGCTGTTCGGTTATCATAACACAGGCATTCGATTGCCCAATTTGGAATCGGATAGCCGTGTGTGGAATTGTCCCCGAATTATTATTATTATTATATTTAGAGTCCTATTTGAGCATAATTTTCGCATTAATTCACATTGAATCATTTGACCATATTTTGTTACATACTCATATAGTACACGTTTATTAATCACACTGAATCATTTGACTATATTTTGGTACATACTCATATAGTACACGTTTATTAATCACACTGAATCATTTGACTATATTTTGGAACATATAGTACATGTTTATTAATAATGAAAATGCATTAGCAGGTCGATTTGTCGCACACAAGATCTTAAGACGTTGGCTTTGTGTACCCGTGCGGTCCACTGAGCGCTGTCTATCCAAATGGAAATCCATCCAATATACATATTAAATGTGTACACATGCCGCCCAAATCTTGTTTACGTAAATTATCCTGCATACTTTATTGTTTAAGTACGATATGAAAAATATATACTACCGTTATGACCTTAGCGAGGCCTTTCTGGGAACTAAAGTAATCTCTAGTAGTCTCTAACCGTTCGACCACGAGGCTAGTCGATTATCATGTTACTCGACCAGCATTTGAGCTTCTCTTCTTCTTCTTCTTCTGAGCGTACATCCTTGCATTCGGGCTTTGATGATAGGAATTTTTCAAGCATCAGCATGCGACTGCAATTTGAGGGACTGACTAGCGATAGCATTGCTGTGCAGTTTTACCTTTGCGTCTAAGGGAAGTATGGATCAACATGTTACCTATATACCGATAAGTAATAACAAGGATTAACTACTTACTATCAATAATAAGGGGCACGGATTATTCCACATAACCCGGAATCTCTTCAAAGGCGTCGCAGTACCGAAAAGGTCACGCAACGAAATTTTGACCGCGCAGAGTATTAAAAGAAATCCTTAGCCTAAAAATTGTTAGAAACTATTCGCCGCTAACATAAAATCCCATTCAGCGCTCACTATTACAGCCATAATAATATAGTACAAAGGAAAATTTCGTGTACGTCCCATAACTGACATGCAAAAAGAATTTTTAACGAGACCATTAAGCGCTACATCAAAGTTGTTACGCTTAAAACATATTGTTATTCGCTGGGCACTTTCCACGGTACCCATTATATAGTGACATGTTGGCTATTATTATTATCTAACACCACCACACATTTGGCAAACCAATAGCTCTTGTTACAATAGAAAATACGTGTGACATATATGAAATGAGTACCGAGTTTTTACGTTCGTGGAAATATCGGATATGAGAGAAAGAAAATAATTATTCCATCCAAATCTCAAAAAAAAACATAATGGAAAAGATGCAAAAAAAGAAAAAAAATACATTAGTATGGAGTAGTCGTTTTTTAGGAATGTACTAGGAAAGTACTCGTACGTGTACGTTTAAAGACAGTGGAGTCTCCGGATTTTCCAGCTTAGCTATTTCTGTCAATGCGGGTAGTTTGCTTGCTTAGAAAAGCTAATAATCAAGGAACGAAAGTGAATTCTCAATTGTACTGACCAGCGCTGGGTTAATTCATATAATCTGTATTGTAACTCTACTTCAAGGTATCATTCGCTGAAAGGTAAAATTCATGCCTAAGAACAGAAGTAGTATTCGTCTCCTAAACGCTTCCGGTATTATTTCCCGTGCAACTCGCGGCCGAAGCGCTCTTAAAACTCTAGGACATGAGATTAATAAATTAAGACTTTCGATAACGTAGACCCAATGCACGTCTGCTCTTGAAAACATCAAATAATTTCAATGACAACCGACAAAACGTTTGTCGTCTTTTTCATTCTTCGTCCAACCGTCCTTCTAATCTACGGCAATCGCATTATCCATAAAGTCAAATTGTCGCTTTGCATGATCCCGCCCGGCCAACATTAGGCACGCGATACATTAAAATACAAAATACATTATGTACCTATAAATTTCTTTTCATATTTTCAAGGTTAGAAAGTGCGTAAGATAATGTACCTTGAATTCGCTAAATAGACAGTATTTCTAGTAACTAAGTGTAAGAGCAGCATTTGGACAATTTAGTTGCAAATGTACCACTTTTAAGACAATCCAGGATGAAAAGTTTCGTATTTTAAGTAGTTACATCTCGGTGTTTATATCTTCAAAAGCACTAATTCTAAGTTAGACTAATTGTACATAGCACGTATTTATCTCCAAAAGATACAAGAATAAGATCTAAAATAAATTAGTCATATTTACACTTGTGACTCCAAAAACATATTTAACGCCAATACACGTAGAGCTGAGTTATTGTAACACCTAATTACATATGCTTGTTTTTGTGTGCGTTGCGCCTTACACCATAATCGTTTCTCAGCAATGACATTCAAAGGAAGGGTACATAATCGCGGCAAACGGGGCATTACAACAAATAGCTAATACACTTGCACCAAATTCGTATAATGCACTAAGCGTTATTATCTAGACATTTGGCAGTTTCAAAGCGCGCTCTTGCCAAAGAGTCGTGGTTTGGTGGCGTTATTATATAATTAAGGACTTACACTGCAGAGTTCCCGGTCGCCACAGACGCTAACCGTACCAAGGTTAACGAACAGGAAATACTAGAACTAATTGCAATGCACGAAGTTAGCTTAATCTGAAATACTCCAATAAAATATAACGGTGGATATTTGCAGTAGGATATGACAATAATTTGCTTGTCTTTGAGAAAATCTAATTAGAAGTTCGCGAAGATTGAGATTTCAAAATCGTTATTTTCTATAAGAATAGTACTTTACGTTTACCTTTTAACAATTGAATAACCTGTGAGAGGGTAAAGTGCTTATTGAAATTACAGTAATAATTTTTGTGTCATTTCAGAAAAAAAGCGTTATCTTAATTAACGATTACGCTAGTGTTAGTAGAATAATAGTACCTATAGTATATTAATTTTAATGGTTTATCAGATTTTTAAGTTATAATTGTTTTATCCTCTTTTATATATGCAGATAATATATGAAAACATCACCTTTGAGTCCCTTTGTGAATAATATTTCTTCTTCAACAGTTATTTCGCGACGATTGTTAAATGAGACCACCTCAGAGGGTAATTTTTTAAATTTTGAATTTTGTTCCTTTTCTCTTTTGTAACTTGACTAAAACCTTCGGATGTTTTTCTGTGTAGCCAGTATCAAGCCGATCGACCCTATTGAAACAAAATCGCTTGGTTATCACGTTTGTCTACATTTTTATTCTCCAATTTTTTCAAGATGTTTTTCCAGATGTCGAAATGTTTTCTTGCGATAAAAATTCTATCTCACTTCCCGACCCTTCAATTATCGTTCTGCAAAACAAACCACGATTCGTTGCTCCGTTGCAACACGTGTGAGAGGGACAGATATATGTCAACAAAAACACTTTTGGATTCGTAATCGTGGAAAAAAATAAAACATCCGTTCACGGTCAAATATTAGTTCGGGTTCACCTTATCTTATCTTTCTTATTCTATCTCACGACAGTCACGTAGGTATACCGGACAGAACATTTCAAAGTGCTACAAAAGATTAAAAAGCATTAACACACGGTCAAAGTAATTGAATTACACATGTTTGACGCGTCACAATCGATGCCGTCTGCAACTGAAAGAAACCTTAGAAAAGGAAACGATAAAATTGCAGAGCACCGTTCCCAACGCTCCTTGACAAAGAGTCCTGTTTTTATTTCTACTTTTATTATTGCGCTAGTTGAAGAATAAACTTTCTATATAACGTAATAGAGGGCACTTATCAAGTAATAACACTTATTGGTGAAGGAAAGGTATTAGTTACATTACCTTTTACCACTCGTACCGATTATACCTTTACGCATTCTAGTAAAATGCGGTTATTTAAAATGTAAGAAAACTAGCAAAGGATTACCTATTTTTATCCAGTTAATTTTAAATACGGACAGAGCTATCTGCTTCACACGACTTCTAAAACACTTAAACCACAAATTGGTCTGTATTAGTTCATATGAATCTTTATTACTTGGAGATAATAATCAAAAAATGTATAATAGTATATTTTCCTTTACGCACATTACAACTGTACAAAATATATAACAAACAGATACACTAACAGTTTACAGTCTTTCGAATATAGAAACAAAACTTATATACATAAATAGTATAACAAATCCACGTGTTTCAATTGAAGGCTGTGTTTACAAAGGCAAATGCGAAATTAGATATCCAAGTTATACGTCGTAAACATTTCTTTTTTTCCGCGCGCCTGACTCCTATTTACTCTACGTTTGAAAAGTCCCAGGTTATAATCTTCAGGAAACACTAGAAACTAAAAAAGAAGACCGTACATATAAGTATATACATATAATAGGACCGTGCGAAATCAGTTTAGTCACTCCTGCAACGAACCCATTTAACACATTGACTTTACAAATGAACGTTTGTATTTTCAAGCTCCATTCCTAAACACTTAGTGCCCAAAGATCAGTGGGCACGCTTAAATTAATTGCTCTGTACTTGCCGCCGGCTTTACTTCAGTGGCAGGGAAAGGGAAATCAGTAAGCGATGCGGTTGGAAGACCTATATATGTATAAACATACTCAAAACGTCTCAGAATATCCAAATTCTGACAAAGGGTAGTTTTGCTTCGGGTTTAACGGATACCCAAAGTACCTGGACCTAGACATGTAAGACGAAAACAGTTTAATTGTTGTTGAATTTGCTTAAATATAATAGGATCATATTCTTAATAATATTTTAATGTATTAACACACTGTTCAAACATAGGGTTGGAGAGGAAGTAACTTCGAGGAATCGTGGTGAAAAAACCCACATAAGAAAGCTCATATAACAACTGTCTAGGCACATGCCAGTTCTAAGAATTTTAAATACATCCCATCAGGGTAACGAATCGGATTACCGAAAATTATATGGCTATTAAAACTGGGCTGGGCTGAGAACTTACCTACTATTTTGTAAGAAAATACTACCTCCTCATTTACTTGTTTTTCGTAAACAATTACGAGTATAAACAAGATTTTCGCCTGCGGCTGCCAGCTTGTAAAAAATTAAAATATGTATATTTCATAACATCCAATGAAAAAATACTAGAACTGCGAATTAGACTTTTTCGTTTTGATAAGGAATCAATTGAAATTTAATAAAGGCTATTACCGTCGAAAGACTATACTTTTTTATTTATTTTATTTTTTGTTTTTTTTTTGAGAAGAGAGTAGCAAACGAGCAAGCAGATGTTAAAGTTGCGCGTTTTGTATTTTAAATTTACGAAAATAATTCTTTCACTTAAGAAAATGTTAGCCTATTCCAAATATTTAAAAAAAATGTCGCGCTAATTGTTATTATACATTACATACGCACCAGATGCACAAAGCCTCGTGGTTATTTTTTGTAATACATATTCTAATTCGATTTCAACCGTTGTCATGAGAACTTAAAATAGAAGATTCATCACACAGACAGACACAGAACAAATAATTGTGCTCATCGCACAAATATTTGTCTCGGATGGGAATCGAACCGACGGCCTCTGGTTTTGTAATTTGGATCGCTAACCGCTCAACCGCGAGGCCAACCAGCCGGTAATATGCTTAATTGCGTATATAATATAATTATCATTGAAGTTTCGAGTCAAAGGCTTCAATCCCAACTAACTATATGGGAGTGAGTTAATGAGTTGGTCGCGTTTGGACGTGCCGTGACTGTGTTAGGTGGCAATTTGCCCCATTGAGGTGCGGAGTTGCGAGTTGTATCCACTCCTTTGAGAACAACTTCCTACTGTGTTTTGATATAGTGACGTCAAGTTGAGAACTAATCGTAAATTATAAACTGTAGCTAGCTGTAAATGTTATGGCGGATTGGATCCGATACTCGGTTGAATAACAATGAACATAATATGAATAATAATAACATCTTGGGACAACTTAAAACGCGGCCGTCTGATTCCAAACTAAACGGAATCTGTATTGTAGTCACCAGACCGCTGATAACTGAACCATACTTACAAACCTTTGTTATTATGAAATACAGCATGTTGTGGCTACCTATAAATGTAAGAACAATGAGATTTCATCTATTTGTACTGTTTAGTCCAATAATACGTCAACTGTTTTTTATGTTGGTGATCTATTTCAATAAATAAATAACTTACGTAAGCTTATTTTAAAGCGTAATGTTAGTGATGTCTGTCAAAAGTGAATCCAACAATATTGTTAATTGTAGCAACCTGTTTATTTATTTAGCACTAGCTGTGCCCGCGACTTCGTCAGCGTTTGAATTTAACAAAACAGTTATTGTATCCCTACTTTTTTTGTCTTTTTTTGCAAGATTATGTCATGTGTACAAAGTTTCTTGACGATCGCTTAAGTAGTTTTCTCGTGAAAGCGTAACAAACATATTTACATTCACATTTAAAATATTAGTAGGGATTACATAGAAGAAATGAAGTGTGGTTAGCACAGATTAACTTCAAAATCTGTTCGGTATTGTGCATTGCGTTTATCAAATCTTAATATATATAAATCTCGTGTCACAATGTTTGTCCTCAATGGACTCCTAAACCACTTAACCGATTATAAT
>DWUN01005171.1:0-10036 GCA_018249975.1 Passova gellias | reverse complement strand
AGCACCGAGTGCCAAATAGCTCTGTCCTTGCAAACCTGACGCGCTTCGTTTACATTCATAACTCTCTTCATGCATACTCGTACACGCCGGTTTCGAAGACTCTTGACTCCTCCGTCAGTCAGTAACTGACCTATTTGGTCGATCTAGGATAGTCTAGGTCTCTCTCGGCGCCTACATCCATCAACGTTCGCGTTGTATATCTGTTTTGTCAATGGTTCATCGTCCATTATTACCACATGTCCGAACCAGCGGTGCATACCCTTTCTCATTTTCAAGGTGTTAGTTTAATGTTAAATAACCGATAATTAACTAAGTTAGGTACAATTACCGGCTACCGAGAACCGGATGAGGTAGCAAGTGAGAGAGGGTAATTATATCCGTATAACTTTCTGTGTAGAAAACGCACGCGCGGCTTCCTAATTAAACTTAGGTATTGAACAGATGTAGCAGAGATAGTCTAGTGGTTTGAAATTCAGCGGCCCACTCCGGTGAGTCTGGGTTCGATCCTGGCACGCACCTCTGATTTGTTACGTGCGTTTTATAACAAAAATATTTAAATATCACTCGCTATAACGGTGAAGGTAAACATCGTGATGAAACCTGCACATCTTAGAGATGTTATAAGGTATATAATATTTTGTGAGGTGCGTGAACTCTACTAAGCCGCACTTGGCCAGCGTGGTAGACTATGGCCTAAATCCGTCTCACTGTGGGAGGAGACCCGGTCCAGCAGTGGACCAGCAAAATGGGTGAAAAGAAATTGAACAGAAAGCAATGGATTAGAAATGTTGCTGCTAATTGCTTCATACATATCGTGAACCATCTATCCTGACTTTTGTTAATAAACGTAACATCACGCCTGTTATCCCCGAAGGGGTAGGCAGAGGAGTGTAGTACACCCCCACATTTCACCAATTACGTTTAAGTCCCACAATGGAATAGGTGGTGAGCCTATTGCCATGTTTGTTTGTTAAATGTTTATTATATGTTTTAAATCCTTTTATTATTACACTGCTGGTAATGGATCTCCTTCGATAATGAAAAGATTTAAAGCCATAGTCTCCCACGCTGGGCAATTTGGTAGACTTCGAACTTAACAGAACATTATGAATAAGGTGCGCAAGCTAACTCGCGATGTTTTCTTCATAGAAATAGTAAATCCTGTTTACCATTACTATTACTGTTTTGTAACATTAACAATAACGTTAATGTTATTATACATTGTACATTCAGTTTTCATTTAGCATCATTCAAAAGCGTTAAGTTCCTTATTGTTTTCAAAGATAAATAATTACACACTTACCAAACAGTCAAGAAACTACGAAACAGCTCCGCTTCTGAAACGTCTGCAATGACAAGCGCGACTGACAGTAGACTTTCATACCATTATTTATATAGCAGTTCCTGAAGAGTGGTCACCGGTCTTCGTCTACTACGCAATATTTTGTTATCGAGTTCCATACGCTTCGTCCGGGCCAACTCCACCGCTACATGTATTTCTAGCGTGTTATTAATAATACAGTTCATGTTTCGGACTGAACGGTGTGGCTATCGGTTCGTTGTACAGTATATTAACACAATCCTCAAAAGTGGAAATGCGCTTGTAACCGATTTCTTCTAGAACTATATCAATGTTCCTAACAGTCCTATTGTTGTTGGATGCTAACTAAAACAATTATTAAAAGTAAAGTTACCGAAATAACAGTATGTCCGTGAGCTGTAGTAATGATAACTGACAACATTGTGTGCTTGCTACTTTGCTATTCTCTAGAATTAAAAAAATCCGGTTTATACTAAACGGTCTGAAGTTTCTCTACATATGTGGCCATTGATCTCAGTTTTACTGGTCTATTTTATCTCTTTAAAATATACGTTTACCTATTTCGATAATAATAAATATGTTTGACACAAGATTAAGCAATACATTTTTTCAATAAATCTTACGCTCTTCGAAGATAATGTAAATGACATTACTAAAGAAAATAATTCATATGATCTTATAGATATTTTGTGTAGCTTGCCCCGCATTTATCGCACAACGTAAGTCAGCCGGAAGCCGCCTGGAATATCTACCTAAGCAGGATACAGCACAATCAAGACTGGGAACAACGCACAATAACATATTACTTTAATGCGACATCAACATATTACTTTAATGAAAATTGTCGTAGCATTTCGTGTAGTGCACATAACAGTCGTATCGCCGCAGTTTAAACTGATTGTGGTCAAGCACATAATAGGTACCAAAATTTAATTATTTTCACACATTCGATTAATTAAACCGATGTATTAATTCCTAACACAATGTTTTGTCTGCAACCCTTTTTTACGTCCCGCTGTAATGGGTCTCTTGCGCGATTGCTAACATTGTGTACAACTAAATAAAAGAAATATATATTTATACAGAATACCCCAATTGTGAATAACGAGAAACGTCGCCTACAACGGCCGTAATTAACCGGACAATTTAACTTTTTAATTGCGAATTAAGAAGCCAAGGAGTGCAAAGGTCGAACACCAGCCGTGCTATTAATTGTATGGAGAGGCTTTTGTCACTGAAACGAAATGGTTCAAAATCGATATTACGTCGACCTATCTGTACAAAGTGAGAGCATCACTACCGACTTTACGTTATTGATCAATTTTCACTTAGTACTGGATATATCTTGTACTTTCGCCGTTATGGGCCGTGAAAGAAACTCGTTTCAAACAATAGACCAGACATTACTGAGTCACAATTTTACAATTTTGAACAAACAATTTCTTCGTCTTTCCCGTTTTAACAATTTGTATATTAATAAAAAACGTATATAAATATAATACATCTGTAGTATTATGCGCGAGTAATAAATAGGTAGCTTAACTTAATAGCAAGCTAAGTCCTAGAGAAATGCGTTTTATGTATTCTTCATCTTCTTTACAAATAAATTCCACATAAATATAATATGGGTGAAACAAAATTATATGAGTAGTTGAGTTTTAGAAAATATAAAAGTGTAATGTCTTGTCCAGAGTTTCTTTATTGTGTCGCGAAATAGTATGATAGTCACATTTACATTTAGCCGTGCCATTTTAATTTTAGATGATAAATTCATTTCATATAGATATCATATCTGAAACTAATGAAGAATAGCAGGAATAACATGTATTACACTAAACTGATTTGTGTTATATAAAATGCTGAACTAGTAGGTTGGCAGTGTATTGTTGATCAACTTTAGTGTACAAGCTGCCTAAACAGTACCGGTTTCTATTAAGGATTTCCCGTCTTGCGTTAATCTTCTAATCTCGAGTTTACTTAGTAAATGATGTAAAGTCCTGGATTTACTCTTGATCTTTCGAATTAATTTAATCAATTCGAATTTAAATTTACTGTATGTACAACTTTAGTAAATATTATAAACGAAATATCAGAAATCACGGTCTCGTATTGATTTATATTACGATGAATCACATCGTAATATAAAATCAATCTAATGTTCTATAGTACGTTCAAGTTTTGTACGGCTTTACGAAATTACACAAAGTAAGTAACAAACAATAGTAACAAATTAATACTTATGTAATTGTACTCGATTTAAAACATGAAATCGATTACGTCATTATATACTTATGTTCGGAATTGCTCTAACATAAGTTCGATATGATGGCCCATTAGGGTTCTACGTTAATATATCAGTAAGTCAATCAATCAAGATATCAAAGCTACGAAACGATATTTGAGATAGCTACAAGAAGATGATATATCATGACTAAATACATAAGTATACACGATACTTGAGTGATTTATTTTTTGTTTTATACAAAAAATTCTTTAAAATACTAGTAGCTTAATATAGAAAGAAGCATGCTTAGAAGAAGCATAATATAGAAGCTTAAAACAAAACACAAACATATTCAAATCAAAACTCAAATAAGTGACATCGCCTTTTATCAACGTAAATGTCACAAGAAAATTCTTTTGAGCCTATATTCGATCGAAATACTTGGTATGAACAAATTTTAGACTTAAATGATGAGACCTTTTGAAGCAGATATCGTTAGAAATTTTCCAACTAAACTTCGATTTTCAGCAAATTTTCGAAAACTTCTGGTCGTCGTAAACTTGAGGTCGGATTTCACTAATCTTTACTTCTACAGATATTTTTCGACATTTCGATTGGATTTTCGTCTTTCACCTCAACTCATTGCAATTCTACCAAGAAGGGCAAAGTAAATAATGAACTTCCAGCTGGCACCGCCTATTATCCTATATTTTCAAAACTTCTAGTCTACCATTAATCCCTTGGGTACCTTACTCTGGTCAATAAATTACTGGATAAAGTGGAATTTATAATATTTATGGCTTTAAAAGTTTGACAGTTCGGATGATTGTCAACAAAAACATAGTTTTATATGTAATACAATAAGATATTATATAATAGCAAGTATATGAGGTACTTGCAGCATGGAACAGTAATGTAATTACATGATATATACTTTTCCAATATTTTGCAATATAATGAGATGTTATTCTTCTCTAGGTGTGTGCAAGGTACACAAGCTGTATTGTACCTCGACAGTTTAAGGTAGTAAATTACAACAATAAGTAATTAGCTTATCTGCTCGCGTCACGCGAAGTCCGCGTCTTGCGGGAGATAATATCTTATGGCAGTTAGCTTAATCCAGACTTCGCTTGATAAACGAACGTGAACACCTGAAATGTTTTACTATACTGCTGGTACTAATACTTCTAATGCAATAAAGGCTTAAGTATGTATGTAATTATATAGAGAAAAACATACGATATCTAAAATTAAAGGTCACAAGGAGGTACTACATGTTGCTGTGTTAAAAAGATTTTGCTTTGATGATAAATCAAATCTAAGCCTATTAAAGTTTCTTTTATCTCGCTTTGTTGTAAAACATTTTTTTTTAACTGCTCAAACTGTTGGTCAGAAAATACAACCACGTAAATCGAAAGTTACTTTGAAATCGGGCCACTATCACAAACTGCGACAAAGTTAAAAAGTTCCCAATTAATTACATTCATTGCGGCCGAAACTTCGCTCGTTAACTGACAACTCCCTTAAATTCTCATTCAATTAAGTACTAAATCCCTTTTGAAAGTTTTATGAAGAAATAGTAAACTGTCACTCGCACGGAAACAAAAACAAAGGGTGAAAAACAAAGAGTTCAGAAGCTTTTAAATTCGAAAAACGAACCGTGATCTACAATATTATTATGTCATCTTAGCATTTAATAAATGCCATAATCCGATGCGACACTGTTTTCAATACTATACGTGTACCTACACATACATATTATACAATAATGTAGTCGTACAAAGACTGCGAGCGCGGGCCGTAGGATGTGACGTTAGAAGGAAGACGAAGGATAGACGCGGGGGCGCTGCGTCTAGCAGTTCGGTTTTAGGCGGGAAAAGGAGTGTAGTTATTGCGTATACTAAAGATGTGTTAATTATGGTTACCTGCAATATTATGAATTGAGTGTTTCTAATTATGTTCTTATGTAGACGAGTATTAGTTCGACTGTAATATATTATAAAACAGTGTACCTATTTAAAATATTGACATAAACACCCACAAAAGTTATTAGTTTAAGTCTGGCTTTCACCATACGAAAATGTCTCTTTTACATAGATAGCTTTAGACGTAATATTTATTATACTTAATTTAAATTTCTGATTGCTGCAATATTACATAAACAGAATTAATGCATAATTACAAAAGCCAATTGTACTGTACAAAAATGGCACCCAACCTGGTTTCCGCACTCGTCGAAATAAATTACATATTTCAAACCATTTCCTACATTTGAGACCCAAATTATCACAGAATAAACCTATTATTGTACAATACAAGCCACAATCCATTAATATCACATACGAGTATGCAAAAGTATGGTATTTGTATTCGCCTGGCTGTTACTTCTTAAACACAAAACTGTTTTTTATGAAACTTGATAGTAAGAATCTCAGCTTATTTTGTAAGTATAACATGCAATGAAATTCATGATGTAAGTTGTTGAATAATTCTTGAGAATTGTGATATAATTACTGTAGCCGACTTACACATTTTTGTACATATCTTTTTGCTTATATTATAAGTAAATGTATCAAGACATAACATCGTCTATTACTTAACTATTATAATTAATAACACATGTTTACTTATAATCATAATACTTTCTTTTCAATTTGTTTCTTCGGATTTCAGTGTACCGGTGACTAAAGTATGAACACTAAATAACTTAAAATCGATAAACATTAAGTAATTTATTTAACCACACAGTTTCTGTTAACATAATTTCATCAACATTTTGAATCTCACTATTAGGAGAATATGGAAAAGTTTCATAATTTCGCCATTTTATTTTTCACTTATAACGTATAAACAAACGCAAACCATAAGATTTAATAAACGAGAGATCAGAATTTCATTTATATGTAAGTCTAGGCCATCGCTCAACTGCCCAAGTGCTTCCCAAATATTTGGCCGCCTCTTGATCCGGAATACGATCCGTATTTACAACAAAATATCGAGGGCATCTTTATAATAGCCCGTTAAATTGTAAATAGGAAGTTTTAATACGACAAGAAAAATCGATTAATCACTTATATTAATATTGTACCCAAGTGACAAGTGTTGCCACTATCTCTAAATTATTTTAATAATTATAAACAAGCCGTCACAACACTATTAGCAAAAAAAAAGTTCTCATGTCTTTCCTAAGAGTTAAGAAGTTATTTACATTAAGAGTGTTATTCAAGATTTTATTGTTTTGAATGAGCATACTTATCGGAACGTGTACGGTCAAAAATTCGACTGACGTAAATTAATTTCATACTTTAACTGGAAGGTGCGATGAGAAATTTGTCAATACCCTATACAAAATCAAAATAACTTGTACCCGTATATATATTTTCATCATGTTTCACTACTTAGTGTGTATTCTTATTGACTGGTAATTTATTTTATTTATAACAAAAATGAAACATTTCTGTCAAGTACCTATATGTACTTTGGTGTAAATCGTCTATATACATATATGTGAGCTTATTCGCTTCAGCTTAGTTGGTATCGTTTTGGTTACATTTGTAATTGACTATAGAGCTTCGTCTAGACACCAACAATGGGTCTTTTCAAGATCCATAAACAAAGGCGCAGTCAATTAAAGTATCTAAACGTACAAATCGTTACAGTTCCCTAATTAAAAGCCAACGGATCTTTACCGTGTTGGTATGTTATTTGAAAAGTACATGACACTCATTTTCAATGTAACGTATTTTAACTTCCATTGCAACCCTTTCATTTATACACATTCGTTTAATTACTTGACAATACACATTACCTTACAACTGTTAACCTAATTACTCAATATGATATTAAATGATAAGAAAACAATGAGCTAATGAACTGTATATCGATACTACCCGGCATATTTACGTAGGGCTCTTCGAAACGAGGGTCGAATAGGCTGTTTTTAACATACGTGATCCATCTTTGGACGCAATTTTGTTTGCTTTCACGCGGAATTGCTACCGAACGAAATCGTATAATGTAATAAATAGAACACAAAATGTTGTTACGTTCAAATTCATTACTAAAGTGTCATCTCAAAAAAAAAGATACTTATTTTGATTTAAGAAAGTAACAACCTAGCAGACCGCAGTCACAAATGACCGCAGGCGCTTATGTTACATCTGCAACCAACCTCTAATACGGCTGTAGGAACAAGAATTGGTTAGTATTCATACTGCTGTTAGTAGTAAGAGTAGCTAGTATCCGCCCCATTGTGGGTCGGTCACAGATGCGTTGCTACTCTTTAGGACTGATATGGTGGCCTTTAGTGTGAAATGGTGGACAGGTATCTACATCATGCAATCCGAAACACAGGTTATTTTAATAACAACTGATTCATGACGAAAATAGGTTTCGCAATATTTCTTTCTCACTTTTCTTATCTTTAACACAGTCCAAACACCTTTTATAACACGTTTAGTTGATCGTTTTATCTGGATACATCCATCCTGTAACATGCATGCCTGTTACTATTTACATAATATATGTACCTATCTTTCATTAAATCCCAAAGCTTCCAATCTTGTACGAACGGGTCCGTAAAATCTTAATCTTCACCGACGCTACATAAAAACATCTTCTAAATTTTAATTATTTCTTCAATTTATATATTAAAAATGGGGAAAGATAATACATAAAATTAACTCGACGACCCGAGGAGACCCGTGTCCAGCTGTGGAACAATTAAAGGGTTGATAAAAACCCGACTGCGCCACTCCACTCGAAATTACGAGATGTAACAATTTTTTTCTGTTTGATCAAAAAATGTCAAACCTAAAACATTCAAATGAGGGGGCTTTAAAATTAATGCGTTTTTAACTATCAAGACACTGTAACAAGATTATTTAATAATTATTATAATCAAATTTAACGTTTGTGCTAAATTTTAATATAAGTCATTAAAACTATGATACATATTATGTTGACATACATATTTCGTAAGTTGTCATTCTATAATTTTGACGACCATATAGAACCATATAGAAGCAACAAAAGACTTGTCCTGTAATAACGCCACTCGCTTATATTTAAGTTCATATACAAACTCCTGCAAACAATTACCTTTCCTAATGATATTGAAGGTATAAGCTTAATTAAAATAGGGCTTTCAGCTATCATTACTATCAATCTTTGCGCTGTAATAATTTCTTATCATTTGCTATAATTACTTAGTACTGAACTTGCGACTGAATGCCGCTTTTGTTGATTTACAATAACTGTGCCGTGAATATTTGTCCTGATTTCAAAATGTTTCAGATTGCATATTCGTTACTTATTACCTTATCGTTATTAACATTTCTCTGTCCTATACCCAATTGAATTTGGATCGCCGTAATATCATTGGTTTGTTTGTCACTGATTTGTGTCAATGTCACTGATATATAAAATATGTAGGAGTACGTGTTTGGTAAATCTGAAAGTTAAATCAGCTGAAGCAGTGTTGTTGATTTTTCGTATGGAGCCAACGCAAAATTTGAGAAAGGGCGCAAGTTACTAAGAATACTTTTTTAATTCAATCCCCATAAGAACGTATTAAGGGATGGGAGATTGTATAGAAAAGATTTAGACTACCGCATGAAAAATTTTAGACAATTGTTTTACAAATTTAGCATAGCCAAACAACGATGAATTAAAACATGTATGAATGAATAGAACAATTTGAATTTAACAAACGTATGTATTTGCGACGGGGACAGTTAAAATTTAATTTCAAATTGTTTAAAAATAAAATTTGTTAATGTTGTTTACTATAATTAATAAAAAATTTGCATACTATAAGCAAGCAGTAAAGTTTATCAAAGGGAGCCTTATCCCTTGAGCAATTCGTATAAGCCAACCTTCAGGTAGATAGAATGAAGAGTACATAGAGAAAGACAAAAGGGGCTGATATTACAGGGATGATAAAATATACATATACCAGTATATGTATTAAGAATTAACAAACAAAGTGGACAACACAAATAAAACACTTTATCTTATGAGATAAAGATTTGATAAAAAAAGTTAGAAGATAATATACATCTTAGCTTAATATTTATGATGGTGTTCTTCTATTTATTACTAAACATTTATCAAATTTATAAACATTGTTTACTGCGAACATTGTTTTCCCGTAATTTGCTGTGCAGCACTTGTTAATTAAACCATGAGCCTGAAACCTGAGCTGTAACAGCAAATATTAAAAAGTTCGGCTAACTTTTACTAAGAAATAATATTTAATTGTAAAGAAGCAGGGAAAAGAGACAAAAAAGTGTCCTGTAGAAGACATTAACTTCGGAGCAATAACTAAACTAGGGTAAAATAGCCCATTTTTGTAAATATTTTCGTAAATCAAGATTTTTAATGCAAAAATATGGATTTATGCGTTTCCGTTCTTATCAACGTTAAACTCTAAGATTCATAAACATATTACAAAGTACTCACATAACTATTTATGCTTTATACAAAGCATA
>DWUN01005170.1:0-10037 GCA_018249975.1 Passova gellias | reverse complement strand
AAATGTTTTATATTTTAAATTTGTACGCCGTAAAAGGCAAAATATGGCTTGAACTTATAATCCTATAACACCTTTATTGTACCCATATTTGTGCAAATAAACGTCTTTGTCTTTGTCTTTAAAAATGTTCAATTCTCTTAAATTTCAATACAGAAATCCTAAATTTATTGTCCACTTCGTTACTTCGTTCTACACTGCATACTTCGTTAATAAGGACCTCTGTTTAAAGTATTTTTTTAGATTTAAAAATTCGGAATTAAAAATTATTCACTCTATCTTGTTTACACGTAAAACTTTGCCTGTTACGCCATAGAGTTCAGACCTCAGGTATTATGTGTCATGTCAAGTTGAACGTACGACATGTTGTGAGCTGTAGCAATCCTAGTATGGTACTCGAAGTTTGAGCTTTGCGTAGATTTACACTCTATAAGCTACGGCGTAGCATCACAGTGAGAATTTGTAGCGAATAGTACACAATGTCATGAATAAATGTAGAGAATGGCACTCGACATCTAGTACGATTGTACATCGTAGTTTTAGGTGCTACAATAAAGTGTAAATAAATAATAATTAAATATCTATTCCACAATAACTATTTATTATTAGTGATATATATATATCTCTTTATTACTTCAGAAGACAAAATTTAATAAACTACACAATATTAAAACTTTAAGTTGTGAAATATTTCAATTACTTTTTTAAAACTTTCAATATGATTCAGTTTTCGAAAAAAAGCTTAATTACAACATCTTGGCATAATCTCGCTGAAACGGCCAAATTACCATCGATTCTAACCTCTCGAAGTTTTTCACGATTGCGACTTGAATTGCGCGTGAAATGAACCCTTTACCTCATTAGAGGTCCAATTTAAGTTTGAGCCACCCTTCAGGTGATATAAACGTAATTTAATTAGTGATCTTCTTGGATGAACACCGATGTAAGTTAGAAATGGAAGAGATACTTTTGCCGCAAGCGTGACTATTAAAATGTTAATCTGTACATCATTTATTATTTGCTATGTAAATTTATTCATGGAGATAATAGTTTTGTTATGAATACGTATTGCAGTTTTTTCTTACGTTCAGAGAATGTTTGTTCATTTCAATGTAACTTGATTTTTGACAATAAATAGACATTGTGAATAAAATTACGGTTACCGGAAATAAGTAGAGGATAAATAAAACCCTAACAACTATTAGTAAAATAGTAAATATTAAAGTAAAAATATGTTTTTTACTCAAGATCAAGTTTTTTTTTTATTTTCCTGTTCTGATAACGCATACGATAAACTAGTCAAAAACGAAACTATATAAATACTTTATCACCAGATAATTATCTGGTTTAATTACCGGGTAATTTTGTATACGGTGTGACGTACTTAACGTTAATTCGACAACCAATTATATCGCGACATGTAACTATAATATTCGAATTGTATGAAAACAGCGTACCATTAAAACAGTATTATTAAAATAAATCCATTTAGTTTCAATTATGGTTTGTAAATGAATGCAGCTTTATTTAACTTTGAACTATAGTTTGTATGAGTTTAATTGTATTTAATATTGCTCATACGGATAATTTAAATAATGGTAAACACCATTTATATTCATTAGCGATGAGCTATTTTGTTTATCTATCCGGTACAAATTATACTGTGCAATATCGATTCTGGTTTCTTATATATATATTTATATATTACATTAGTACCAAAATTAATTATCTTATATTTTATAATGTAAAGAGAAATCATCATTGCTTTTTGACTGACTTCGAAGAGGAGTTCGGAAGTTCAGTTACCTGTATCAAAGGTTTCTCTGCTAGTTTAGGTTACTGACTGATATGAATACCATGCTTAAACACATTATATGCTATAAATAATAATTATTATAAAGAATGTATTAAAAAATCTACTTACTTTATATACTATGTTACATCTAGCTTCTTCTATGTCCGTTCATTATTAGGCTTGGCGAGGAACAGAGTTTTTAATTTGCAACTCCCTTTGTCCGTAAATTTATCGCACCGTTGAAAGTCTTCAGAAGGAAATATGAATTAGTGCTCTTTACTAAGGGTAAGACGGTAACGAGGCCTCGCTGTAAATAGGGTGTTCCCTCGAGCGAATACTGGAGGCAAGACGTGTATAGGTGGCGGGGATTTCGTAAATAAATATAATAAGCCGGCCAGTTTATTAAATTAGTGGTGTTTTTAAAAGAAATATGAACGAGGTTCGCATTTAATTCGTTACCTTAATTAGGCTTGTGAATAGACAAGGGTTATATTTTTATTTTTACGTGGAGACAGATAAGTTTTCTTTTCAAAGTAATTAGTGTACTTTTTATGTTTCTTAAGTACGGTATAACTTACTAAAGAGCTTGACAAAGTCATTAAATGGTATTCTTTTATTTACTATTCATACTTAATTACTATTCATATTCCTTGAAATATTCAATTTATTGACATACAATAAATTAAAGTAATCAATCATCATTTATAGGAATTAAGTTACTATAATTATTTCTTATATCAAAATCTGCAAACCATCCGCTAATTTGGCTATCAAAATGTAGCTGTTAGTTTGAATTCAGTAAGCATTGGGTGTTAATTGGATTCGATTCAATGAAAACATTATAATTACAACTGCCTATTTACAATAAAGCTGCTTAAAACGTTATATACGACAATATTACAACTCATTTTGTAATGTTTCCGCTAAGCGAATGAAAGTCCTGAATACTTCAAATAGACGAACATATATTATAAGATTTTTCATAAAAGTAGACGGGAAGCAAGTTTATCTGCCTGTAATTTGCCTATGTTATGCCTGTGGGGAATAGGCTCTCTGGAAATAGGAATAAGGATAAACGATTTCTTATTCCCTAGCAAACGATACCAAAAGACCGCATCACGGATCCATCGGAGCAGCTTCGTCACCTCACCACGCCGCGGTCCAATATCAGACTCGAGATCCTCGTCCATGAGGGCACCTTCGGCAGAGTCTACAAGGGTGTATATAAGAGAGGTGATATCTACGAAGAAGTGATTGTAAAGACTGTTTCTGGTGAGTCCAGTGATATCACAGTTACTGATTTTCTTACGACGGTAGACAAACTTCCCTTTAGTAAGAAATGTTAGAATTTTATTGATCCACATGTTGCGATTTCTGAGCGCATTGATACTGACCAATTTATTAAAAACTTTGACGTAGCTGGTAATTTAATGAAATATCCATATGCGTGTGATAATAAAGACAATGTATTCAATTCATTAGCAGTTAAAATATTAAGTACTGACAACATTCAATGCGTCGTTCTATCGGTAACGAATGATGATAATGACAAATTTAATGAGGTAGCAATAAATTTTAAGTGTACCCTAGATTATATAATGATTGCAAACATAGAAGCTGCATCAGCAATGCAAGCAGCGTTACTAGTGGCTGAAGGACTTCGTTTGTGCGGGTTGTTGCACTCTAACGTGTTGAGCCCGATGGCTGCGTGCGCGGAGGAGGCTCGGAAACCGTTGCTCGTCTACTGCTGTGCATCGCATTCTTCTAATCTGAAAAGGTAATAAAAGTCATGCCTTTTAGTATTACCTGTTACTTTTTAATGTTGCATGTTGATTTGGAATCTGCTAATTTTAGTGTAGGTACTCAATTTGCTTCAAATTTAACTATCTGTAATTGCATTAGTATATGCTTGGCTTTGTTATGACAATTAAAACCAATGATATTTTTGATGTCTTATTCTAAAAACTAATTTCACTAAGAATTGTATTTATTTATACTACAAAGATTTTAATCGCTTAATTTAATATGTCTTCATAATTTTTAAGTATCTTTTTATACGCTCTATCCATAACTTCCGCTTTGCATGATACATAATCTAAACATTCCGTTTCTATTCTATGTCTAATATCATTTTCATAACTGTGAACTATAACACTGTCATCCGGTAGGTTCCTTACATCTTGTCGTTTGGGACATCAAACGGCACCGGCAACTCGGGAACTGGTCGATCTGGGCGCTCAAATTGCTTGCGGATTAGCATACTTGCATGTTCAACGGGTCGTACACGCTGACATTGCGGCTAGGAATTGCATGTGAGTATTAAACGACTATTTATATAATTCACCTCAGCATATGAATTTGAACAAGAAAATTGACTCTATTAAAAAAACATAGCGTACCAGACGTCGTATTGGATACCAGTATTCAGTTTCATACATTCAGTAGTAATTACTGGTTCTATAATCGATGACTTGTGTTTTTCTCATTAACATCAACATTTCTTCATCAAATTCAAATTCAAATTGTTTTATTCATTATAAGGTACATACATGCACTCAATAAAGGTCATGTTTCAGTAATCTAACTTCGGCTTTGTGCTTTCATTAATATTGTTTACCTTTTCAATGTCTTCGTTATCTCTTAATTACCAATCATTTGTTTAGAGTTGACGAGAAATTGAGACTGAAGGTAACAGACAACGGTCTCTCGAGAGACCTCTTCCCCGACGACTACCACTGTCTGGCTGACAACGAGAACCGCCCGGTCAAGTGGATGGCACCCGAGTCGCTCTTGCAGAACCAGTACACGACTGCTTCAGACGTGGTGAGAACATGAAATTATCTTTCGAACCCTGTTTGTGGTTTAACTATTGGACACGCGTCTTCTTTCGTTACAAATACACATCAAACCTTAGAGATAATTTTAGTGTACTAATTGACATTTAATAATATCACTCGTTATTACGCTTATTATTATTCAAATTTAACATATTATTAGGTTGCACAGCAGTTAACAGCACATCCAAAAGGTTTCTCTAAAAGCATACCCTCATTTTTAACAAGGTATCTTTTTTTTAAAGTGGTCATTAGGAATAACACTCTGGGAGCTGGCAACGCTTGGATCGTCGCCGCTGGCCGAATTGGACGCAGCTGATGTAGGAGCATTCCTCGACGGAGGCTACAGGCCTTCACAACCGCACAACTGTCCTGATGAATTGTGAGTACTATTTCTGGTTTATAATGAAATGTTCAATCGAAGTGATGACATGAGATTTAGATTAGACATGTACTGGATTTATTTGGACATTAGACATAATGGTTTTTATTGGACATTAGACATAATGGTTTTTATTGGACATTAGACATAATGGTTTTTATTGGGTATTAGACATAAGGGATAGAACCCATTTGGATAAAATTTCATGACACCAATTCGTTAAATTTTCCTTTCCACCTTTATTCTACTATCGCATAGACAAAAATGTGAAACTACTATTCATATAAAATTCTTTTAATATGACTACATATTTGATTTTTTTCTCGTCGTTCTAATTTCAAATTCGCAACGATCAGGTACGGTTTAATGTCGTGGTGCTGGACGACATCAGCGATATCTCGTCCGACCGCCCCTCAGCTGCTCGCGGCCCTCCACGACTTCAGACAGGCTCTCAGCACTTACATATAAAAAAATTATCTTATATTTTTACTAAACGATCTTCATGTAACTGTATTTTATACCTTGTACTAAAAATATATTCTTACACATTTAAAGAAAATAATTATCACCCTATCTTTAATATCCTCACACAAATCTCAAATCTATTAGCAGTCCCAACGAATCTTTGATTATCCCTATCTTCTTCGCACTTCTATGTTCTGAAACATTTCAAAATTCATAGATACTTCAAATTATACCAAAGTGCCTACCAAAAATCCAAAACCGAAAACCAAAAAAGCTAATTTGGCTGGCTGACTAATAGATGTTGGTTATAGGAATATATTTTTATTTAGAGTAATCAATACATACAAACGTTCCGTATTGAAATAATACTCTCTATGACATACTGTTAAAATATATTTAGACTCATAATATTCTAGTATCGAATGATTCTGAAATACACCAAGTCGTATAGCGTGTACGAAATAAAAACAATTAGGGAACAGACTGCGTAATTGTAAATGTTGATGAAAGTGATATTTTTATTATAATTAATGATAATGCTACGTCATTGCATGGGAATGGCTGCTATAGCATAACGTGGAAAGTGAACAAAGTAAATCTTTGGAATTTAGTTCTAAGAGTTCTTGGAATTCTCATCATTTGTTAGTCTATGGTAGCAAACGAAGCCACTAGAAAAATCTACAAGGTACCGCATTGGTTTCTAAAATGATTCTAAATATGATTCTAATGTCGTTGAAAATCAAAATCTTCAATGAACATGTGGATGAGATGTTAAGAATCGTTTCAATGGAATCTTATACATGCTAGGGAATTTTAGTGCAGATAATATTTCAGATACATTAAATTCAATAAGAGACGACAACTGAATTGGGCATAACTATATACAATCATAGACACTTAATAGGATTGAAATTTAAATGATTGACGCTAAATTTTATCCCTTGTATTGTAAATTTCAAAAAGGAATGCTTAATTAAACTTTTATAGCCATTTTCTGTTTTAATGTCAAAATCATAAAATATCCGTTATATTTATAAATTTTTGCTATAGTAATTTCGAACTATCAAAATTAGTATAATAACTAAATAGGTTAAGATTTAGAATAGAGTTCCTGAGGACATAAAAGTCCGTCCAGGCCGGCTAAAAGGATCAAACACCAAATCAGTAGTTAGTCATGGAATTGATGCGCGACTGGACTTTAAAGGATTACATGCCTATCTCTCTCTAAAAAGAATCCGTGGCTTCTGCGATTTCTATGTAGAATTCTTCAGATATAGGACTATGTGGCATGTAATCAGTAATTTAGTCGTTATTATGCCTCATTGTTTTTCAAGCTCGATGTAAATTTATTTTCTTATCGCCAATGCTTGTTGTATGAGAGGTACGACAATCCTTTGAAGTCAAAACGTCGGTAGAATCCGTGAATTTAAGTTAATTGTTGTCTGTATACCACAAATTATACATAGAGTACATAATTTAAATAAATAATATAAATAAATCGACGCTGTAATAGTGTAATGTGTGTAAATATAAATGTTGTAAGTTATTTTCAATCGTATTTATTCGACCCGTGAATTTAACAGTAGCTACGTGTAAAAAGTTATTCGTGATAAAAAATTCTGAACAATTAAACACCATTGTCTGTAGAAGTTTTTTTTATATTAGCGTAAGTCATATTCAAATTGTGAATTGAAACGTTTAAAATAAGAACGAATTATTAGAAATGATTTTGATATTCGGTATTGTTATTTTTATGTTCAGGCGATGAACTTTTTAACGCGTCACCAAATGTATTTATTGCTGGTATCCATTATTGTAACTGTAAGTAATTTCTCTTTGATACCAATGATATATTTTCAGCCTGAATTGTATGTTTAGCTTATATAAGAACTTAACTGCATCATGATCTCTACAGCTTATAATTCGCAGAACAAATATAAATCGATACAAACTTACAAATTATTTTAACGCATTGTTCATCAAAATGTATACCATATTAAATGCAAGAATCATTATAAAATACTTCATCAGATCATTACACGACGTTTTGTGATTCCTCTGGAATGTGCGTATTTCCATTTTGTTTATTTTTCTCTTTAGCTTTATCAACTTCTCCAATAATTCAACCCTGTTTGAGATCCCTCACTAGTGTTTCATATGTAATCACTAGTCCTAAAACTGTATTAAAAAGCGTTATGGATCATACAGGGTGGTTAACTCTTAGGCATTGTATGCATCTGTAGACCTCTCAAAGAATTCTCTAGTTTGCGCTTTCTCGTCTTAGCCTGTAAGATTGATATTTTAATGATAACTTAAAATCGATGTTCTCACAATCTTACATACTATATTCCTGTTAGATGTTTAAGTAATTTCTATCGCTAGATGATTGTCTTTATCTATCTCTTTTAACTATTTCTATTTTCTATTAAACTCGTGCAATATATTAACTGCAGATATGTTGAAATCTATTATGTTCCTTTTAAATGTTTAACTCAATTTTGTCTTACCTCGGTTCTTTTGTTAAGTTTTAAGCTATGTTTTATGTGTTATATATATTTTGGTAAAATGCATATTTCAATGTAAGTACTTAATTGGCTTTCCTTAATTTCATAGGTCAATGTTACTTCGATCATTATTGTCCATTTATAGTAGTGTTCATGTGATTGATGTTGTCTGAAACTAGATTAATATGTGTCTACATTTCGTAATTGATTTCCGGGTTCTAAAGAACCATAATAATTCGATGCAATATGTGTGTCTATATTAAAAATATTGTCATCGATTTCCATGGATATGGTATTTTAACCAATTCTTCAGTCGAAATATATGTCTAAATTAATAAAATTGTGTATAAACTTGAGGGGTTTTGTGGGAAACTGTGTCATTTGTATGACTTGAGTGCCAGATGTATGTGATTGTATGTTATATGTTATATGTATGTGTTAACGATAAGTGACTGTTTAAAATAGTATTACGTGGATGTATTTAACCAGATACGGCTTCTGTGAACAAAGAAGGAAATAAAACGTTATTTTACAGTACGAACTGAGGTTTTATTTCACGATTGCCTTTATATTTCTTATCGCGTATAAGTTGTACATAAAAATTCCTCCTAATTTATATTCGTGAAATATAATTACTTTTAAATAGTCCTGTTATCGTCGTATATAAAGTACTTTAATAATTAAATTGTTTCGTACGAACATAATTTATTGAGCAATTTTCGTGCAACTTCTAATGTGGTATCAAATTAAAATTACATGAAGTGAACTTTTCGAATTGATATTTATTGTCAATTCATTCAATTTGAGTTACGAAATAGCACTGTATATATTCATATAATGCTAATTGTGTTGTCAAATTCCTCCATATTTAGCTTAGGTGTAAGTTACTGGCGGGCGCGATTATGACAATATGACATAGGAAACATAAGGCTTCTACGGCCGGCATTCACTGAAGTAACGACGGCGTACAGTCCAAGCGACAGCTTTTAACGCAATTATGTCTATCAAATTAAAACAATTCAAACCATCCGTTGTAGTAGATTAGTTTCTAGTATTCTAGATATTTTTCATCCACTTTTGGGAAAAGCCTAGAATATTGATTTATACGTTCAGAAATATTATTACATCAACAAGCTGTAAACGTAGATGCAAGCTATCCTATGCCTCACCACTCGGCCGCTAATGATAGTGACATTTGAGCTATTGAACTGGTATCGAACATGCCTATGCTGGGTCGTTAATACGCACAAAAACACTAAATGCACGTAAGTTTTACAACTGCTAGAAACTTTTAGGGTCCAGTCCGAAAAGCATAAATCAAGTCCCTAATGAGACATTACCGTAAAACGATGGTATTTTAAAGTCTATTTCTATTGCCGTAAGTCTCCTGTAATATTTGCCTAATACAGTCGGAAGTAATAAAATAAACAATGATTTTGAACTTTATGACTACTGTAATAGAGTTCATATGTTCTACTCATCCTCGTTTCCCCTGGCACCTCATCTATTTATCATTACATAGAGCACCGTACAGTTAATCATTTGTTATCATTTGCCAGTATCTATAGTCTATGATGGTAATAGACTGCGAAACGTGAGTGTTCACGCATTATTGTATTATCAAAGGTCACTGAACTGATATCTTGATTGAACATTCGGAATTCAAATTGATTCATTTATTATAAGACATATAGCCTGTATGTTTGAGAGTTTTACAGTTATAGTTACACCTCTTTCGGCATGCGTGAGGCTATTAAGAGAAAAATTGTCATAAAGAAACTTCTAACGCGCTTGGGGAGAAAAGAAAAATATTCGCTATTCTGCTTTAGTTAGTCTATGAAACGTTCTACGTTTTTACTTGAATAGCGTTATAGTTCCTTTATAATATACAATGTAACATTCCAAGCAAATACATGCAATATGTGTATTTTACCCACATAACATCTGTAGGTATTAAAGGAACGGTAATTAAAATACTGATTTGCAGTATATTGCACAGTATTGAAAATCGAGTGAATAGGCACCTACTATAGAAGTACATTGTGTAGTATTCACCCGAC
>DWUN01005169.1:0-10037 GCA_018249975.1 Passova gellias | reverse complement strand
CGGTTGTGTCAAATTTATTACATCCCTCATACTCATATTTAATAACATATTACTATGTCTTATGATTAACTGTATATTTTCGCAACAAGAGGAGGCTGTGGAACAACATATAGTCTATATTTTATCCTAGAATTCGCGCGGGGTCGTTATTTACACGGAAAAAACTTTGTGACGCATTCATTTCCATGCGGGCGAAGCCGCGGGCAAAGCTAGTTGACAATAAAGAAAAGCGATGTACTTCCGTGCGAAGCCGAGGCGGGCCGCTAGTCATTACATAAAAACAACGAAGCCACGTCATCACGCTCAAACCGTCCTATCCTAATGCTTCATTAAGTCGTATCACGGATATATAACGTCCCTTCGCGTTAATATGGAGCCAGCAGTTCTATTAACGAGCAGCGTTCAGTTGTGGGCGCTCCGGGTCTGTGCCAGCGGAAATAGTTGTATTTTTCAAGTATTTTTTTCGATTTTCGCCATACATTTGATCTGCCTCGCGGTCCAGTGGTTACGGACTCTGTGTGCGAAACCGGAGGTCGTGGGTATGATTCCCACCCGGGAGAAGCAATTATGCGATAAGCACATTTGTTTGTTCTGTGTCTGGCCGTAATAAGAATATCTATACAAGTATTATATCGTGTGTATGTATGTATATATGTATGGTCATCAGTTGTCCCGTTACCATAACACAGGCATTCAATTGCCCAGTTCGGAATAGCTGTGTGTGATATTGTGATATTGTCCCCAATTATTATTATTATTACTTTTGAAAACATTAAAATATCAGCACGAATTACCTAATTCACCACCTATTCCATTGTGGGACTTAACGTAACTGGTGAAATGTGGGGGCGTACTACACTCCTCTGCCTACCCCTTCGGGGACTACAGGCGTGATGTTACGTATTAAAAAGGGTATAACAATAACAAATGAGTCATCTGTTATCCACATGTACAGTTAGTTACTGGTAGGTACTTATGTTACGATAACAAATTGTAGTCCAAAACACCCAAACCAGGTTTACCATCAACTAAACAAATGAGTCATCTGTTATTTACATGATAGTTACGTGTAGGTATTAACCCTACGATATCTAATGGAGGCCTGAAAAACCCAAACCAGTGTTATCAGCAACTAAACGGTGACCTATTAACAAACTATTTCATTTTCGTTTCTGTAGTGTATACGATTATAATTATAAACAAGGTATAAGCACTCATACGGATGGAGCGAGCGGTGATGGCGTCACGTGGAGATTATATACAGCTTACCCACCGCACGCCGCTCATTCTCAATTCGGACATCAGACCAGTACGAGTGTGTGCAAATTCGGATTTATAGTTTTATTGTATTGTATATACCGAAACCTGTACAATTTCGTTTACACACGTGCTACTCGTATATAAAAAAGAAACTGCAGCGGTAATTAACATTCAGTCTCTGTTCGTTCTTGTTTAAGTTGTGAAGTGCAATGTGATTGTCTGTGGGTTGTAAAGGTTATTGTGATTGTCGATATTAATGAAGAAAATGGCCCCTAATCTGAAATTAGAGGTAAATTTTAAACTATGTATGTTGTAACTGGTGTTCATCTGCAGGCGCGTTAAGGGAAACCGTTACGTGTATTTTGAACAAGATAGGCGGTTTGTTTAATGTTTAATATCAATTACAACAACTAAGTAGCAGTTTTTACAAACAATAATTTTATTAAGCTTAGTTGATGCAATTTAACTGTTTTCAAAGTTATAGGCAACCACATCATGCATGAATATATACACGTCTTAAAAAATTAAAATTAAAATTATGTCAAATTAAATTAAATTTGTTACTTAATAATTTAAATAAAATGTCAGTTAATGTGCGCCAAGTGAGACTAAGTGACATTAAGAATATATAAAATGGATTGAAATATTAATTTTATTTTTATTTCGTATTTACAATTATTAAATTGAAATTGACAAATTTAATATTTGACGTGACAGGTGACCCTAGAGCTGGTGCGTAGTTTGGGCAAAAAATGAGCCTAGCTGTCCAAAGAGGAAACGCAGCCAGTCTCTTGGGTACCCTACCACAGGACAACGGTTTGGACTCGTTGTTTTATATTTAATGTAGCTAATTATATATGTTTATTTTTTTTTGTTAATTTTATTTTATTGCTAGTATAAGTAAATTGTAATACATGTATCTGTTATTATATCAAGACTAAAATAATATAAAAGAAATTAAATCAAATTAAACTTTATGTATAACGATGTCAATAAGAATTAGTTTTCAATTACAATTTTTTTTTATATTACGCAGTACTAACACTGAGTGCCACACAACAGAACTCATTGAGTGACGAATACTTCGGGGACCGTAATCGGTTTGTTAAAGTTTTGCGGCGCCGGCGCCTTTCAGTAAGCCCAGCGATGTACCTGCCCTGTGAACCATTAATCGGTCTGTTCCTTGTTAAGGGGTATGGCGGCGGGGATACCGCGTGGCATATCCATGCTCTTACGTCGTTTATTTGCGTTTTACCGACAAAAAAGAGGTACACAATTCGACGCGTATATATTTTTTTAAATTATGACCAACCATAACTTTTTACAAAATAGTCCGACTTTGATAATTCTTTTTTATTGGAATGGGTATACCTCGAAGGTGGTCCCATATAAATTTGAACAAAACATTGAAACCCTAAGGGTAGGAAAACAGGGGGTGATTGATTTTTCGCTAACTGATTCTTATGTATCACACAGGTTTTATGTACTTGGTTTTTTGATTTCTTTTCTTTTTGTAAGAATGAATTAATCGTGGACTGTAACAATAACAGTTCACATTGTAATTGGCCGGATACTTTTCAGTGAAACTGATTTTTGTGGGATTGATTTTTCGCTAACTGATTCTAATGTATAACCACGATTAACTTTTTAATTTTGAAAATTTGTTTTTTATTGGATAGAGTTTTTGAAATAAGTAGCATAATAATTTTAAAATATTGCTTTAAAGTATTTTTCAATCAATTTTAAATAACACCAAAAATAATTTAATTATTAACTATTAATAAAGATATTATAATTGACAACGTAGAGACTGGAAGAATTTCAAGTCACTACTTCTATTATTGGTAGTAAATTATTGACAGGTATAAATACCAATAATAGGCGTGTGCAACATTCGACAAAATGATTAGAATATTATAGCTTTTTTCTTTTTTATTGCGTAACGTTTGTTAGCGTATCAGTTTAGTGGAATTTAATCCATAAGAGACGGTTTTATCAAGCTTCCGTTGAACATCCGCAAACGTACAAGCTGATAATTTAGGCAACAGATAATTCTAATAGATATGCAAAAATCTCGTGTTTGTGGCCGAACACGTGTCTCAAGTTATTCAATTTTCTTTTAGCTATTTTATTGTATTTAGAAAACGTATGGGATATTAAACATTTCTTTTTGACAGAGTTCAAAAAGGAGGGATACTCAATTCGTCTGTTATGTTAATGTTTGTCACCTATGGATTGCGCGAACTGATTTTGAAAAAAAAATTTTTTTTTTACACGGACCAAATAATTCAAGGTACAATTATTGTTAAATTAAAGGTACAATTATGGTTAAATAATTGTACCTTGAATTATTTGTTTACTTTTTAGTGCATATTAATTTGTTTTAGAATACTTTACTATTGGAAGTCGGTTTTTTTTTGTTAAATGTTAATTTTATTTAATTTTTCGTCTATTTTAATTTAAATGTTATATTTTTTAAATTAATTTTGTACATTTTGTAACACTTGTTTTCATTGCTTGAATAACAGTATGAGTAAAATATGTACACTACATAACATGACGCCAAGTCCCTAACGGGGTTGGCAGACGCGCCCTGACGTGCTTCGTCTATATTCATAACTGTCTTTATGCATTCACGTCGATTTCGGAGACTCTGGACTTCTCTGTCAGCCAGTATCTGATCTGTCTCCCTCAGCGCGTATATCGTATATACAATATATATAAATATATATTAAAATGAAGTGTTGTTTATTTTCAGATGTCCAAGAATGCGTATTACGTAGTTTACCTTTTCAAAATGTCTTCTGAAAATTCTGAAAATTTAGTTATCGTTCCATTTCATTGGATAAAATTTTGGAAAACAAAAAACAACGCTTTTGTTTCATATCCGATTGAACATCCAATCCAGATTAGGAGAAAACTTGTTGAGGAAAAAGAAAAATGTGACAATGCGTGGCCTATTTATAAAGTTCAGGTCATATGTGGTGCGAGTGAGTTAAAATTTCTATCACACGATTATGACGACTTTCATTTTAGTTTTTTTTTTAATACTATGAGAGTAGCGAACGAGCTGGTAGCAGTCACTAGTGACCGCTCCCGCCCATGGACATTTGTAACGGGCCTCTAATAGGGCTGTAGGTATGGGACTGTTAGTGTGAAATCAGTTAATAAGTGTTAATAAGAGTAAGTCGGTCAGTACACGTTAATAACAGGACTGCAGGAATGGGACTATTAGTAGTATTAGTCCAGTTAGTGTTTGTTAGCGCAAGTGCAGTTAGTATGCGTTAGTATCCGCCCTATCAGAGGTTTGTTGCAGATACGTCACTACTCTTGAGGACTGAGACGGTCGCCTCTGGTATACGAGTGGATCGGTAACCACACCCTTCAAACCGAAACACAAATTGTAAAAATAATTGCTTCACGGCAGACATAGGTGTGGCGGTGGTACTTCCCCGGGCGAATCGTATACAGGTTCTACTACCTCTAGTTAGCATGTTTCATTAGATCGATAAATATAATGGGAATACTTTTCTTTGCAGACTCATATCACGAAGCACTTTCTCAACTTTTCGCGAGAAACCCAGAAAAAAGTGGTGAGTACTTGTCTATACACAACACATAAAACTTATAGAATCGATTTACAAGTGGTGATGTGAAACTTCCCGAAGACAATAATATGTTTTTGTAATATCATGGCGATTGAAGCTTTTACTGGTTATCATTAATAACCAATATTCTACGGAAAAATAATTATAACAATTATAGAATTTTTTCAATTCAAGTAGTTTGCTTATGTTTAGTAAAAATATGATATTTATTTACAGATACAGATAACAACTTGGGCCATACTACTACCGACAACGTACATTTCGAAAGTGCACCTTCAAACACAGGAACTAATCGCGAACGATCAGTAGCTTTTGGAAAAAAAAAAAGAGTCAGCCGAGTTCAAAATGCGCCCTTGGTTTCTCCCATTGGCAAACAGCTTACGATTGCGCAGCCATTGAAAACTAATAAAACTGAAGTTGTCAAAGCTCCACTTCAGCGACCAAATGAAGTGGAAAAAATAATTCCTGATCAAAAAAAGGTCAAACGGGATGACGAGTTTACATTTGCTCCCCATGCTTCAAATCAGCTCAGTGCATTATCCGTAGGTTCAGTTGCTAATCAATCATTGCCACATAGTAGCTGTCAAACTCAAGGACCGAGTGTACAAAATGTGGGATTTCATAATTTCTCCAAGAGTAAAACGGAGAATAGTGGATTGATTACCTCTCCATGCCAGTCCTCTCAGTCGTATGAAGATAAACATCAAAGCCCTGTGAATGTGCGAAAACGTAAAATTTCAAAAAATCATTCTCGTCCACAAAGTGAACAAGGTACTCGTCCCCAGAACACGTTACCAAACCTTTCACCTACTTTAGCAGCCTCATCAAATTCAACAATTAAATCAGGCCTATCGAAACGTCCTAAGCAATCTGTACCCATTTCCATACCTTTATCCAGTCAAAAGTCCAATGATAATGACGTAACATGTGACGAATATTTTTTGTTCTATCAAAACATGCTAACATCACTCACTGTTTGCGTCAGAATGCTTGGCATTTTACAACTTAACACATTAATAAATAAGTTAATAAATCAGGCTCACGATTTTTCCAAGTAACTGGGAAACGAAGACATCACACCTAATTAAAAAAAAAGCGAAATTGCAGAAATTATCCTCATCGGATATAATAATATTATTGTGAATGTTATTGACATTAATAAAGTTAATGTTCAAAGAGATGGAACTGCGTAAAAAAAGCGGGAACTTGCTGTTTTCTTCCGTCGTAATGTAATTGAAATGACCCAAAATGGACATTGACACATGATTTGGATAGGAATTGGTAAACTGATGTCCCTAAAAGCATGGATTTGCCAATGATAAATACAAATCACAAAATTGTGAAATATTGTACAAATTTTTCTATGAACGCATTAAGTTCACTTTAATTAAACGGCTGAAGAATGACAACCTTTGTTCTGGAAGCCTCACGAGTATCGCCTGGACCAGATGAACATGCAGTAATGATTGCATTATTTATAACAATATGGATATAAGTATGTATGTGTAACAGTAAAATTTAATTAGTAGTCAGTTTTAACAACATTTACTTTTAGGCGTTAAGTATGTAATGTTCTGTACTACCTGAATCGGCAAACGTTTTTTTACCATATAAATTTTGTGGAAGCCCCTCTCCCGCAATTCGGTGCCACTCCTCCGTGCTATACCGGCGGCGGCGCGAAGGTGCGGCGGCGTTTTTTCTATTAATTTCGTTTTCATTGTCGTCTTAAATTCGTAATATCTATTGAACGGAATGTCAGATTTGAATAAACTAAACGGTAATTTATAGGTATTGTAATTGTAGGTATTAGATGGATAACTTGGTCTGATTTTGGTCGGAATTTCCATTAACTTTTGAAATGTTAAAAAGTAGCTATAGTGACATAACTACAATAGTTAGACATATGCTATCGCGACATTTTTTGTAGATCCTGATATATTCTTTAATATTCAATAGTCTTCGCAGCGCATGCGGTGAAAGACATTTTATGGCAATTTTTTCACACCTTGGGTCACATTCACCTTCTGCTTCCGCTTCACCTTCCGCTTGACACAGGTCCTGACGGGGCACGGATGTTTCGGCAGGTACCTGTGCCGGGTGGTTGGGAGGGAGCCAACTGAGGCCTGTCACGAGTGCGGCGCCGCGGTCGACACCGCGGAGCACACGCTGGCTGTCTGCCCGAGGTGGGCAGCGCCACGCGTGGCACTCGTGCAGGCCATTGGACTACAACTTACGCTGCTCACCATAGTCAAGGCTATGGTGAGCAGCGCCTCTGCCTGGACTGCGGTGACCGCCTTCTGTGAGGAGGTGATGTCACAGAAGGAGGCTGCCGAGCGTGAGCGGGAGGCGAATCTCTCCGCCCACCCGCTCCGCCGCCGGAGAATCGGGGGCCGTCGTGCGGCTCACAATCGCCGATTGCCCCCGTAACGGGACCTCGGGCGCCGGATGGGGGATCCGGCGTCTGCCTTGAATTGGAGGACGTGACGGGCTGTGTGTCGCTCGTCACGTAGCGGTTCAACCGCAGTGGAGGGCCCGCGCATACATCGCGCGGGTAGCGCCGGTCGGGTCGCGGACGTGTGCGAAAGTGTTCCCGTGACCCGGCCCCCAGGCGTTGAGGAGACACACCGTCAGGTTTTAGTGGGTAGTTTGGTCGTATTCGGCCAAGAGTCCCACAGACCCCCGGCGTCCCCGGCCGGGACATGCGTAAACTGCATTTCTTGACGGAAATAAAAAAAGGTTAGGTTCATTGAAGATTCTGCGTGAACTGTGGCCGACCGCCACAAGTCTACACATATGTACATAATATACACACGGAAACACCTATGTACACATTATATACATGGTAATTTCCCCATCATACTCGCGGTTTGTCATTGAAAACAACATCGAAAACGCACGTATATATAGATTTACTTTTCACGCGATGTTTCAACAGGGCCAAAAAAGCCACAAGCCGACACAATAGTCGTTGGATTCTGTGAAAAAATTCATAGTTCTATTTTGCCGCCGATTGTGTCGAGCCTTTTTTTGTTGTTCGACCCGCACGCGTTCCGTTTTTCGCGAAATACTTTTATAGTGTCCGAGAATTTTTGACGCGGAATTAAAATTGAATTCCTTTGATTAAATCCACCACACCTGAATAATATACCTACAGACATAAAATCTAACGTAAATAAACATTAAATGTAGATGAAGATAAATTAAAATACACTTGATTCTATTTGGAAACTTTTTTATTGAGATAATCATTGTTTTTCATCGATGCCAAAAACTTGATATGCACGGTAGTATAATAAAACAAAGAGTGAGTATAAACTGGTTTTAACAGATGACATTGTAATCGTTTATTCATATTCTAATATTCTAAACCAAATTAATGTTTCATTACATAGCCGTTAATTGCTACAGCAGTAAACATTCCATCAAATTGCTAAATATTCGCAAATAACCAACCAAATACACATTACACCAAACACGCTAAAAATTTCACGAATAAACAAATTTCTTAGCCATAATCATAACAGTGCAGCGAACAAAAACGTCAAACTCAACAGAACGGCACGTAGTCAACAAACACGGCAAAGTCAACAGACATAAAGTCAACAATGCTCCACCGCGCTCAGGTGAAATGAGATATGGAGCACCCTCATTTCGCTGTTCAGTAAATTATGACGTCTAATTATATATCCATTGTTGAATTTTGGCGGTGCATTTAATTTTGTTTGTGTTCACATCGTTTGATGTATGGCGCAAGCGGTGAGAACAATTTTACGACGGTTTTGGATTCTAAACAGAGACTAATTCAAAAAGAACTGGCAACACAGATCAGTGGTGCCGCTAACCAGCGCTACCCTCTAGCGATAAACAATGCAACTAACTGTCAGCGTTCCCAAAGAATAGTTATGATTATTATTAGCAATAAATTAAAGCTTATAAGTTAATGGAAACATCGTTAAAAACATTTATTAAACGACCTAATAATAGATCATGAGCATACTTCCAATGACTAAGCAAAAACATATTGACTCACTGTTGGGACGCCATAGGCATAGACAAGTCTGAGAAATCGGCAAAAGTAAGGGTAGACAGAGACTAAGGATTTCCATCTAGTAACGATTTTGTCAAACGTCTTTCGTCTTTCTTACATTCATTAGAAGCCATAAGACAGATTCGCCCCCTAAATGAAGGGGGAACGTGGAACATTACCCGACGGCTTGCAAACACGTCCCCAAATTCTATATTTATATACAAAGTAATCGTAACCAACTCGCGTCCAGCTAACGTCCATAAACTTGTACCATAGACAAAGTGTCATTTAATTTACACGAGAGCATTGAAGTGTGCTGATAATTTATCCCCCACCTGATAATATTGTCGGCTTTTTCTGACGGGAATTAATTTAAAATGTTCCCTGTAATTGTCACGTAATTAAGGAGACGCAATTTCAGTAATGAGAACAATTTAACGAGTCGTATCTTAAAAATTGTTCCGTTCCTGGAAATCCAATTGCAAGGCGTGATAATTATATTTTGATATGAAAATGTCAACACTTGATGGAAATGTGCAATGTCAAAATTATAATTCGACAAATTTTTACCATTTTTTTGGATGTTTAATTGTAGATTAATTACGGACACTTATAACGGGGTATTTTTTTTTATATAAGGCCAATTGCAGACTGAATACTCTCGAAGCCATACAATGCAGGTATGAAATCGGCGGTTGCAATTTTACTATATGATTTTAATTACATTTGACATTATTTTACGCTAAAATTTACGTAAGATCCAATGTTTGCATTAAGCAATCAGCATTCCAGTTGCAAACGGCTTATAGAAAACAAATCCAATTTTAGCTTCAAAGGAAACGCATTCAATTCAATAAAAGCTCCGTCGAGAATACTACTGAAAGCGCAAAAATGTTATCTCGGATCAAATTAGTTAAAACTACGGCGAGGAGTCCGGCGTTCAATGGTAACAATCCCATTTCCGAGCACCTGCTTACCGGCGATAATGAAACTAATTTAGTAGATCTGGTTCGTTGCGCAGCCGAGAAGGTATGGAGAAGGTATAATAGTTTGTACTGTGCTTCCTTACATAGTATAAAACAAAGTCGCTTTCCGCTGTCTGTCCCTATGTATGCTTAGATCTTTAAAACTACGTAACGGAT
>DWUN01005168.1:0-10039 GCA_018249975.1 Passova gellias | reverse complement strand
TGGTGAAATGTGGGGGTGTACTACACTCCTCTGCCTACCCCTTCGGGGATTACAGGCGTGATGTTACGTTATATTTTACCAAGACGCCAATCGATAAAATTATAACTAATTATTCTTTGACACACTTTTATATATAAATGTTCTAAGTGCGCAACGACATTGTTAAATAAGATTTAAAAAACAGTAAAATGAGAGTATTACCACTAGAGGATAGGGTACTTCAAAAATGTTCGTTATTCGCTTCACATAGGTATGGAACTGAGGTATACTTGAAATGGAGCCCTCATCCATGAGGTCCCCTAAGAATACCAAGACATCAGGAGTAAAATGTCTTTGCACAACCGAGAAAGTGGATTTCAAATACCTGCCAATAACAATAAATGTATTAAGCAAATTATTATTAAATAATGTTAATAAGCAGTACAATCCCATCTCCATTAACTCACCTATCACTATCCCAATTAAATATATAGCTGAGAGGAGGCGGCACTGCCAGATCTCCTTGTATTTGTGGATCTGCTATAAACAACACCTTTGTGCATGATTTGTCCTCTTTGGCACATTCAAAACTATCCCAGAAGATAGGCTGTATATCGTAAACAAGCCATTCGCAGTAAAGAACAATACCTAGAGGTGCTAGAACTAAATATTTTAATACCGCGCTGTAAAATAAGACGTAAACAAAATTGTGTTGTGGTTCGCTAATATTACGTGTAAATGTACGTCTTATTAATTAAGATCGGTAACATTGTCTCACCTTCGTCTTAAGTACATCTCAAGCGCGGGCACCAGATCGAACAATATTCAAGATGTTTACATTTTCCATAATCAAAATGAGATAAAAGTCAAGTTAATTCAATTGAAATCATATCAAATCAGTCCAAAGTTCCAAACGTTTCTTTCTTTGTTATCATTCCGATTTATATATATTAATGTGAAGTTTATGTAGCGTATTATAAATTTATATTGTCATTAATCAACTTAAAATAATAGGATTCAAATAAGATTACATATTGGATTATATACGCTTTTCTTGTAATTTAATTGACTGATGATCATTTACAAAAAAAACAACAAATATGATCAACGACAATATGATAGCGTAAAATGGAACGCTGTTGTTTTTTTTTTTGTTAACATTTTAATGTCGGAATCCAAATGCTTTCAATTTTGATGCGTTCAGAAAATTGGTACAAGCTAATTGTATTAACACAAATCGTGACTGGTGTTTATAAATCAGTAACAGTAATAGTGTACAAATGTAATTACTAGTGATACTATTGCACTTATCTTTATGTATGTTATTGTATTTAACTTTCATTATTCTATAAAGAATAATCTGAACGCTGCAGTACACAGATTATTTACTTTTTTTGAACGTTACTGTTGCGGCGGTTTGACAGGTCAGCCTCGAGCCTCTTTTTAGTAGAGCAACTAGCGTATTTTAATTTTAATTTGTACTATCTTTTCATTTACGCGGATTAGCAACATGTGTGTAGTTGTATTGTTAGTGTGGCACGTCCTGTAGGTCGATCCTAAGTGCACTCGCAGTGTTACATAAACATTAGAACGCTATTAATTTCGGCAATCCTTATGCATATAACTACTAGGATCGCGATACGTCAGTGAATGAATGTCGGCCGTAAGATAATGGATGTGGACGCTCCAAACATATTGAAAAGGTGCAGTAGCGCACCTCTGATCAACGAGGGTGCTGCCACAGCGGCCACCTCGCCCACAACAAACACGACACCAAGGTAACGTAGTCAAAACCCTCTCGCCTCCTACGAGCATCCTATCAGTCGTCGCTAAGTTGCTTGCCTATGTTTGACAGCTGCTGAGGTAGACAGTGGGTGCCGTGTGTCTATATAATATTAACTCGACCACGTAGTGCATACTGTGCAAGTCTCAATGGTCACTAATTGAGCCATGTATCGAGTGTATGGCGGTGTAGCAAAAATTAAAAGTCACACGTTTTTTTCATGCCTTATTTGTATGTATACTTCATTGCAGTAAATTACATTTGTTGCAATAGGTCGAAATTATAAACATAATTATTTTACATTGAAATGTAGTAAACACCTTTAAAAGACATGGATGATCATAAAAATCACCACAATACTTGTAAATATAGTAAATAAATAAAGTGAAATTTTATGGTTTGCATATGTTATATAAAAATATCATATATTATAGAAAACTATTTGATATTTAGTAATTGTTTACTTTGCTGAGCTGGCTTCTATATTCAAAAAGATATGCATTTCAACTTGTTCCTAAATTAAAATATGTCAAGATTTTTTTTCATAACATTAAAATCCCACAATAATGATAGTATAGCTTTTATTTATTGCATTATTATTTTTGCTCATAAGAGATCTGCAAATTTGCAAGATTTGCAATTGTCCTCTTGATATTATGTTTCTATGTGCTAGCTGCCAATTCAAATCCTTCAAAAGTATATACAACATATTAAGAATGTTGTAATAGAACCCTTTGTAAAATCTCCTGTCCTGTTGATGTTGTTGACATCTCATCATCAGAGTATGTCCGCATTGTCTATTGGCTGTGCTCTTCTTATTAAATGTAAATAATCTGGATATTGATATGTTGTCAATTTTATGTGTTGTATTTAATATGAGAATGAAGAATTTTTCATGGTTAAATTACCTTCGATGACAATTTAAAGTTGGATGTATTTATTACGCCGAGAATCTTCCACAAGACAGTCTACATTCTGTATTCAATTGTAAATACTGTCACGAGACGTAGGTATTGTAAACAAATAGAGTTCATAGTAAGTTATCATACATTAACATAAATTAGTCTAGTATTAATATAACAAAACACATTTCTATACTCAGATGGACGTTGGCTTGTGATAGTGAGATTGTTTTGTCAAAATATTGTTCAAATTACTCATTCTGAAGGATGTTACCTTGAAGATAACACAGATAACCTTTAAAATGGCTGACGTATTAGTGCAACCAAATTTTCGCTCCCTTGGTTTACATTATTGTAATTTTCTTGAAAATCCCTTAATTGTTTGGAAATAAAATATAGCATATGTTACTTGCCGATAATGTTGCTTTCTATTGGTGTAAGAATTTTGAAAATCGGTTCAGTAGTCTTTGATTTAATTCAATACAAACAAACAATTCCTATCTCTTTATAACACTAGCATATTTATGTCTGTGGTAGTGTTTTCACTATTGTGGGTACTTAAAATGTAAAATACATATTAATTTGTTAAAGTTCATTGACCTGACATACAAACCTTTCCAAGTAAGAACTTATTAATGTAAGAATAGGAATAAATGTGCATTCTAGGTGCTTGCATATAGGCCTTATCACATTGTTACTACCCAACTTTGATAATATTGATAAGGGCTATGTTTTATAGCCTTCCTGTACATAGCCTCAATCTCCAGTAACCAGGTTGTTTATCACAGCCTAATTCCACTGTGCAAGTCTGCAACATTTAAACATAATGTTTATTTATGTTATTAACATAATCAATCAACTTTGATAGCATTTTTATAGTTGAGTAATCACTTTTCTTGATAATGTATGATAACAAATAAACTTTTTGATGGGGTCTGATGCAGTGTATGCTTGATTTGTGATAGAAAATGCAATAGTTGTACAATTATAATTTTGGGTGATTCTCAAAAACGATAATATTGTTATGTATAATGTCATGACAATATTTTAAATATTGCGTTTAGTCCTATAAAGTTCTCCCTCTGATGCCATCCCTCCCATTGTGTGTATGCAGGCTTTAACAATATATAGTAACATGTCTACAGATTAGTAGTAGATCACGATGTAGGCAGAACCTGTGATATGATAGCCAAACCTCTGACAAACATACATATATCTGTTACAGTAATAGTATGTAGATAATTTTACACCCTAAAGATATCACACATTCTCATGCGCATCAATAAATATATGTCCCGGGTGGGACTCAAACCCTGGAATAGCAGCGTGTGTCACCAGCCACTGCACCACCGGGCAAACTGTGCGTATGTAATGCATGTGGCTGTTTGATATTAGTTTGCCACCAAGACACGCTATAATAAAATGGCCAGGCAATCACAAATGCAATTCCTTTGGTCGTAAATGTTTGTGATAACGCCGGCTTTGTTTGCTTATAAACCGAACCAGCTGTTATATCAATAATTCATTTGTTAGCTGTTGCAACACCGGTCCGTCCATGTTATTGTGGTGGTTTATTAACTTGTTATTGAAAATATCAATTGTTGCTCTAACGACACTCGTACTGCGCGATCTATGTAGATGATCTTAAAATTGCTATTTGAATTATGTTAATCGCATACAAATGTACATGATATGTATGTATATTGTGTAAAGTTTATTTTTTTAACGTTTTAACACAGCCGTGTGCGGTATTGTCCATTGGATGGCTATACAACTGCAAATTAGACGATTGAATGCCTGTGTTACGGTAACCGGACAGCTCATATACATATGATACTTTTTATTATGATCAGACATGGAAAAAAAATACAGACGAATTGAGTACCTCCTCCTTTTGGAAGTTGGTCAATAAATGAATGTGCTCATCTCACATATATTCTTCCCGGGTGGGAATCGAACTCGCCTCAGGTTTTGCAGTTACAGACTCCTAACCACTCGACCATGAGGCCAGTTATTAAACAAAATGGTTTATTTTATACGAAACATATAATATACATAGTATTTTAAAAGGGCCTCTCTCCTAGCTTGTGTACCTATATCACGATCACATTTATTTCTAATAGGGTTAGGCGGACATTATACTGACTATGGGTCTATGTACAAGTTAATAATAATTATAACGTAGTCGCAAATGATTCAACGTTTAATCAACCTTTCTTGAACTAAGTTGTATCTGTGGCCAAGATCAGAGCCAGTTCTTGTAACTAATATGATAAGGTTTTTTAATTACCACTAAATCGCAATGGATAAAGATCAATTTCTTAACATGCTCTCATAACGTTGTTAATTACATTATTATGATTCTGGACATACAAGACAATCATTTGTGCGATGAGCACATTTGTTTGTTTTGTGTCTGAGTGTATTAATAAAAATAACTATGTAATTATTATAATGTATGTATGTTTAACAGCTGTCCGGTTACCGTAACACAGATATTTATTTATTCACATAAATCCATAGCCTTACATTCAACTGATAATATTAAATTATTCATTGGGGTAATTTGGAATCAGATGTGTGTGGGATTGTCACAGTTATTATTGCTATTATTATGGTCCACTGTTGCCAGATTTGTTACTAAAATGCCGATATGCTCTCTTTGCAGGAGCACGTCGTTCTTCGGCATGTTCACGAACAACAGCCTGCCGCGGACCCGCAGCAACAGCATGAGCTGCAGCCCCATCAACTTGACCGCACCGCTCTCTGTAGCCGTGAGTTAATCACTCGTTTTGTTTATAATGCAAGTAAATCGTTTCAATCTAGACACGCGGCAGTGTGTCGGCCAAGTTCTCCAACAGAAAAAAGCGGCACTGGTAGTGGTTTAGTTTACACGAACACCAAACTTTATTCATTACGTGTAAGGTTCAAGTAAAATTTGTGAAATGTAACTTAGACAAAATGTACCGTATCGTACCTTTGATAAGCAAAGAAGACAATACATTTCTTTTACAGTTGTTGGAGTACGTTGTGTACGAAGTTATGGCTTAAGGAGATTCAGAATGACTCTGTATTCATTTGGATCTCACTTCTTTTATTAGCGAAGCAGGTATCCGAGTCCAATCTTGAGCGTTTTGTAACGAATTTAACCTTCTTTCACATTTATATTTTTGGTGAGATGCTAATGTTGTGAACTTAAGTTTTCTTTTTGTAAAACTATCAACGTCCTACGTGAATACGGTGTACCCCCGTACCTACATTTGAATGTGTATGCGGTGCGATAAACAAATACCTCTCGCGAAAATATGCCGTTATCAATAGATACATTGTGACTGACATTTTTGTGCGGCTATCTCTCCATTTGACTGATACCGGACGTCGCCTTGCACCGCACGTCGCACGGAACATGTGAACTACCTACCTGAATACTCCCGACTGTAGGACCCAGTTTGCGCATCAGTCAAAATTCATTTTTGAAAATTTTGAAAAGTTCTTTATTTATATTAGACGTGTTTCCAAATTTTTTTTCATTGAAAACTCTTAAGGCTTCTCGACAGCCACTTAAATAACAATCTCGTAAGTTGAAGAATAAAATTGAAATGATATAATAATATTTCCAGAACACATGCAGCCGGCGGCTGACTCCGCGCGTGAACCAGCTGCGCGCGGAGGAGTGCGAGGCGGTGAGCAACACGCGCGAGGTGGCGCACGAGCGCGAGGTGCACACCGCCATGCAGATGGGGCAGTCCTGCGAGGACCTCACCATCGTCGACTCGCCCACCAGGACGCTCAGGTCCGACGCCCCCCCCTAGCTCCCCTGAACGGATAACCGCCGTTTCGGTAGCGAATGGTCAATGTTGTTGGATACGGGTGCGGACGGAGACCGAGATTCGCCGATAGCTGCAACTGGCCCCTTAGGGAGTCGGATATCGTTGCAACCAGTATTTTTGTAGAGAATGAAGGATGACGTCAAGTCTGGCCGTTTCGTTAGGGCTCAAGCGTGATGATATAATAATATTAGAAGTCATCTTTGTCTTCGGTTCGTGATTTCGGACAGGACTGTTGTTAATAAAAATGATATGGGAAACTATGGTCAAAATTAATTATGCTTCAGCAGGTTTTCCCCCGTGGTGTCTCCGTCGCCGACGCGCAAGTTCACGACGCGCCGCAGCCTGTCGCCCATCGCCCTGCGCGCGTCCACGCTGAGCCCGGTGGGGCGCGGCGCGGGGGCGGGCCCGGGGGCGGGGCCGGGGGCGGGGCTGGCGGGCAAGCGGCGCGGCGACGAGCCCGACTCGCCGCGCTGCAAGCGGCTGTGCACGGGCCGCGTGACGCCCGGCACGCCCGGCACGCCCGGCACGCCCGACTCCGACTCTCTCGACTGCACGTTCCGGCCGGTGTCGCCGCGCCACATGCAGGACGCCGACAACCACAAGGCCACCGGCCCCAGCTAATGGCGGTTCGGTTGAGGTCCGGCGTCGAGCTCGGCCAGTGTTTCTACCGTCCGGTCACTTTTACTTTTGCGTAGTACGGTTGCCGTCTCTGTGGTTAACGTTGATCTTCGAGCCATGATTTCAACGATGGCCTGTGCAATTGAAAGCTAGAGCTATTGAAAGTTGAGCTTTCCATGGTTACAGGGAATATGATATATTCCACAGTCGCCAATGTGTTATTCACAACCAACAAATTGCAGTGCTGGATCTGTAGCTCATTGGAAAAAAATGAGTATCAATCAATTAGATGCAGTAATTTAAATTGATATATAGACGGACAGCAGTTGGAAATGGTTAAAAGTGACCTGATGTTGTACAAATAGTGTCCAGTTTAATGTAATATGACAAGGCTCGCTGTGTGCTTCACGACGCTAGCTAGCCGGCGGCCAGGCCCGAGCCCACCGTCGCCAGCGGCGTTCAGTTCCTAGTTGCGAACGTCGGGCGTAGACTAGCGCACGAAGAGCGTGCCCTATTAATAGCCAAAGCATCCAAAACTTTATTGTAAATATATGTTAGGTGCGTCTCGACGCGTGTTGTATATAGGTGTATAGTTTAAGCGGATGTAGCCATTGTATAATTCGTTTTAAGTCCGTTCGGGGCTCCTCCCCGCCTCGATGAAGTCGCATCGCTCGCGCGTGCCGACGCGATCGTAGCAAGCATGTTTTCTTTACATATCACAGTGACCGTGGCTCGCGTGTCGTCCGGGGTGATCCATTGACGAGAGTCCTGCCGGCCGCGCGGCGCGGTACGTCACCGTGTCCCGTGTCGATTGTCGGCGATCATTTCTGATGTATTCTTCACGTTGAGTATGCGATTTGTTGGGATTTTATTATTTATTTGATACGTGTAGGGTGCTCGGCGCCGCCGTTCTGCTATACGTACGCGTTAGGTTCACCTCCCGTTAGATGTAGTTCATGTTTCGTTCGATGTGTTCATTGTTCAATGAGTGGGCAGTTGATTATTTGGTATGCCATATTGGTAAATCCATTTAATGTTAGTGATATATGTATTTTTTATTATTAATTGTTTCGCCAAGTATACAGTCGACATTGTGACGTACAAAACTTTGAATTTATTTATATTGTCTATGGTTTCGTTGATGGTCTATGCGTCGATTGTATTTTGTTATAGCGACACCTATACGTTGTATAGCGACTAATGAATTTTGTCTATGAAAATATACCTCATGTATTTTGGCCGCTACATTTGGAAGTGACCGTTTTAATAAATGACTAACGTAATTTGGACCGAATAACTAGTATGGTACTAGAAATGCTATATACTTTCGCTTATATAATATAGAATTGCTCAAATAGTCTTATTTTTCTGATGGCATTTCACAAATCATTTTTAACACTATACACATTAAGAGGAGCATAAACATCTCAAGTGCTATTTAATTCAATTGTATATACGAATAAAATTAAGACTGTCCCTTAACACACGCACACCATGTATTTTCTATATACTGGTATATAGATATAAAAAAAAAAACAATCTGTATATGAAACAATAAATATGATAAACGTATATATTTCCATAACCATTATTTAATCTGTAGTCGACTGTATACAAATAAGTCAATGAACTTTCGCGTATATTTTTCAGAATTTCAATTAATGTACATTCGGGTGTAATAGTTTTATAGCGTCGCAAAAACAAATTTCATTTTAGAGGCTAATGACCGACTGTTGCATTTGATCTTCTCTTATTCAGTGTCAAATGTTTCATAAGAAAAAATATATCCAGTGCAGACTACGTATTGCAATCACCGAGAAACAATATGGAGATGGATTATCATGGAGAGTTTAGAACTAGCAATTATCTCGTATTTTCCGAGCATATTATTGATTGGTCTTCACTGGATTTTATATTAAATTAAATATCTCAAACGCAATGCGTGTAGACGTTTCAAGTGTAATGATACTAGGACAAGCAATGTCGTTACAAAGTTTTTTTGTAGCAAATGTCTCGGGTTTGATCCATACAAATATTGTCTGTTCCGATGTTGATATTTTACCGGTACATTTGTGGTCTAACCCCTTGCCTCGCCTATATTTTTAGTAGTTCCTCGTCTGCCCGCCTCGCCCGGTGGCGGCGAAGGGCCCGTGGACTATTGTAAAAAGTAGCTAATTTATTAGCATTATAAATATGAAGTTTTAGTGTGTTTCATGGTCTGTGATGCGTTAGATCGCAGATGCAACGGTACCATAGTTATATGTAATGCCATCATTTTGACATAACGTAACATTAAACACATATAAATGTTACATTGTAATTAATGTATTAAGCGGTAGATGATTTATCTCATAAATGTAATCAGATTATTGTAATTATAGTGGCATTGAACGGGAAAGCGATACATTGTGATAGAATGTATTTAAATAGCGGTATTTTTGTAAACCAATCTTAGAAGGATGTCGATTTTCATTCGAAAACGTAAGGATTATATCCGAATACCTCAAATACACTTGTACGAGCTGTTATAAAGTGCATTTTGTTTATGTATATAGTTAATCGATGGGGATGTTGCAGAGTGGACAAGTTTAATAATACGTTTAACAAATTTTTTGCATACAACACCTTTTTTATTTTTAAGTGGACTGTAAAGTTTACGGATATTATGAACGGCACCGACCCTGCCTCGCGACGCATCGGGACGTTTCCTACTTAATTTCTATGAAATCTGTGAAGTGCAATATCTATCGGCGTCAGTTTAGTCTGTAAATGTCACTTTCATGGCAACAAATGCTCTCGGTAACAGCCGCAGTCAAATGATCGTTAATCCTGTCGGAACAAGACCGGTCTGTGTGCTGAGTGCGAGTTCAACAAATATATTCACGGTGAGAAGCGAGCGTGAGTCGCTATGGTGTTGACTTATCAAA
>DWUN01005167.1:0-10040 GCA_018249975.1 Passova gellias | reverse complement strand
TTAGTGTTTGTTAGTGTAAGTGCAGTTAGTATTCGTTAGTATCTGCCCTATCAGAGGTCCGTCGCAGATGCGTCACTGCTCTTGAGGACTGAGATGGTCGCCTCTGGTATACGAGTGGACCGGCCAAGTGCGGTAGACTTCACACACCTGAGAAACATTCTAAAATTTATAACATTCTCTACGGTGTGCAGGTTCCTTCACAGTTATAGCGAGTGATATTTAAATTGTAACTTACAACACGCACGGAACAAGTCAGAGATGTCCGAATTTGAACCCAGACCTCCCCAGAACGAGAGGCTGAATTTCAAACCACTAGAATATAATCGCTTAAATTGAAAAACATGAATACTTCCTGCCTATCCCGTTAGGGATCCGGCGTGATGATATAACAGTAATAATAATATTTAAAAGTTGTTACTTTGTATCTACAAATATAAGCATGTTTATCTCCAGCCTATTATTCTTCTAAGCATGCTTAAGATTCCTCTGGAGTATACAGGCTATGGTGACGTTACCATCAGGTGGGTCGCCTGTCTGGTTACCACGCCCTTTTTATTAAATGAAACATATTCTCATAAGCATGCTTTTTAGTAGCATGCATACCTATTATCACAGCCAACATATATCCTCGACGTACACAGACTAGATAACACCCAGACCACACACGACTACATAACAGCGGCCCGCTTTTTGTGCGCGACAATTAAATTTATTGCTTGTTACTTTTATGTACAAATCTCTGTTGATTCGAATGGAATTATCCTCAAGGCGTACAAGATGTACATAATGCGTATTGGATGTTAGAATAAATGAGATAATATAAAAAAAAATTGACAAACATAAAAAAAAAAACAAAAGCAAATCAGTAAAAAAATTATTATATTTAAATATCCGAAAATATTTTTTGGTACATAATTAAAAGAAATATCGTGAATTAATAAAGTTGCCAATTTGACTACTTAATTTCCGTCCCGCTATCGTAAAAATTTACTCTTATCATTTTTCCCTAACGCGCCTAAAGAAGCATAACTTCAAAAATAGTCTCCGATTGTGTAAAATAGATAACTGTCTATTGTGAAGCTACTCTGTGTCAATCCCGAAAGTTCTTCAGTGATTGGAGGGATTAGGGCAATTTGTAGCAATTAAATTGTAGTAAATGAGGGGCTGAGTGCGCGCCCCCCCCACCGGGGTGGGGGGTGACGAATTGCTAATAGTGTTTACGAAGCTTGATCTGGCCGCCGCGTCGGACGAACCTTCGTGTACACTGTATACATGGTGCGTAATTCTTCATTTCCTATACAGGTTGATTATTTTTTCATATAAGGAATATATTTCGAATATATTGTTGTACGATTAAATATTTCCAAAAAATATGCTTGTAATATTTAATGGGCGCAGATAACATCTGTCTGAGTGAAAAAAATGTGTCGACAGAATCATAATCTTTTAAAATGTGATTTATAGCAACATCATAAAATTGTGAGCAGTTAAATGTTATGCTTAATAATAATAATGGACTAGTTAAAACACTTTACAAAAAATTCCTATCGATTTATAAAAACTTGTTACTCAATGTGTTCTAATTATTTTTGTTGCATCAGTCTTATTACCGGCTGCAATTAAAAAAAAATCCACTCGAGCAACATCTTTTTGTGTCTGCCAGTATTAAATAAAAAAAAAACCTAACAGCGAATCGTTCGATGTAAGAAAAAAAACACGCCCGAGCGTTAATCTAATAGCACGTTTACATTTGCATGAGAACAAATTAAGCAACGAATCTAAATAACGTAGGTACCGAACGTTTTACATCATTCCAGATGACGAAAAAAAAACGAAAAAAAAACCCGATACAAAAAAAAATTGACGAAAAATTTTTAATCGACACAACACATCACGTCGGTCACGTAACCGCGTCGATCCGAATCGTATCTTCGCCTTAAGAACAAAAAGTCAGAATCAATTCGAATGCGGAGTGAAAAAACAAAAAAAAATCAATCGACCAATGAATCAACACCGTTACGTCCGATTGTCGGATTGCGTCGGTAACATAACGTTACGTTCCCATGGCGCATGCGCGGTGCGAGCCGAGCGCACCTCATTCTTTGTATCTAAACACCGGAACTAAACTAATAATTTGTTTTTGAATTCACAAATTAACAAAAAAAATTGATCGAACGTCTTGTCCGTTAACGATGCGACCAACGCATTTAACGGAGTCATTAAAATTTTGATTATCGAACGAAACAACAATTATAAGAATTGTTTCAATCGCAACACATTACATATCACTAACTTAGGTACGTACTTTGTTAAAGTAGATTTGCAAATCGACGTTATCACCATAACCAGCGCTGCCATTAAATGAAATTGGATCATCATAACAGCATAACCTAAATTGCATGATGAGACCCAGCCGAGCATTTCGACATATATGGGTGTGCTATCAAAATTACTTACAAGGCGTGACGACTAGACTAGGGTGACATTGGACCGCGTCATTACAGGACAGGTCTCGAAATTACCGCGCACACGACATCCGAACACGCGATGTGTGAATTAAAGGAAATAATCTAAATTACACACAGATTGCAACAGAGCGGCTTGTTTTACAAATGACATTAAAAAAACGAGATGAAGTCATCTCCCGAAGTCGTTTTGATCGCGAGTTGTTCCCGACTTGTTCCAACACGTCTCTGGACTCTTCAATAAGTTTGCGTGATTATTTTTTGCACGTTACGAAGTCAATTACAAATGAATAATGAAGCTTATCAATATTTACAAACGATCTCCAACATGACTGCGAATAGGTCTATTAGTTTCAATGAGGATTACCTGTATAACACTTATTATTAACTGGTAAGAAGACTATAGGATTTTCCGTATAAATTACTAGCTTTGCCCGCGGCTTCGCCCACCTGAAAATCACTGTGTTACAAAGTTTTTTTTTCTCAAAGTTGCGACAATTTCGTAAAACAATGAAATTCCTGGAAAAACAAAAGAACATGGGAGAAAAAAGTGGCCTATGTTCACCCCAAGACCCTCAAGTATCTCTATATGAAATTTAATCACAATCGGTTCAGCGGTTTGCCCGTGATGACGTCACAGACAGACAGAGTTACTTTCGCATTTATAATATTAGTACGGATGACCGCAGATACGTTTCGTATGGTAGATTATCTGCTTAACACGTCACAATGCAAGAGGAAACTAATATCCAGCAGTGCAAAAATAGGGTTATAAGTAGGCTTAAATGACATATAACCATATAATCAAGTATCCATATATAACAAAGTACTATATAAATATATTGTCAATAAAATAAATACGAAGCAGCGAGAAATAAAGGGCGTTTATTTTTGGCAACAAAGTCATACCAACTCTCGACCTGTAGGCTATTATTACGCACAAATTAGTGTATTATTATGATTGCACTACGGACTATAGTAATCTTTTTTATCATATTTTTTGTTCAAACTTCGACTACCATCGACATAACACGAGGGTGTTATTAGACAAAGATTAAAGCATTTTTGTACTGTGGTTTTGGTAACTGAATATTTCCCAAGACATTGTCAGTGGGGTAGCGGTTATGGCCTAATGGTTTCAAATTCAGTCATCCACTCCTGTGGTCTGGGTTCAAATCGTACCACGCACCTGTGTACGTATGAACATATTAACCTATATTCATATCAGCGTTGTAATATTTTTAGCTGGTACATATTTATTTAGCGATAATAAATAAAACGGATGACAGAGAATAAATATTAGAAGGCATTAAAACTTTTATCTTTTTATAATTTTCCCTACATTACTTCGTTCCTTGTGCTATATTTCAGTAAATTTTTTTTCAGCAGTTGTAGTGATTCGTCATTAAAAAATCTATTTTAAACATCTTTTTTTACTTACGCGCCTCGTGTTATAAACATTATTTCTAATTCCCTCAACCTTCAGACTAATACGTGTTAAGGTTTGATTTCGTGCGAAGATTAGCCAACCTTTAGAGAATACTCGCTTACTCGTATCCGCTTTATGGAGTTATCTCGAACTATAGTTCAATAGTTACCGTTCGTTTGATTTGTAAATACTAAAATGGGATTCGATTTAATTTTACATTAGAATATTTAGTAATGTACTCTTTGAAATATATTTAATTTCCGTTTTGGTTAAAATTTTCTACGCTTAAAAAGATATATCTTAAGCTATTTCACATACGGCTGTCCGATTTCAAATTAGGGAATCTAATGTCTGCGTTATGGTAACCAGACAGCTGATACACATACATATATACATACGATGTAATACTTATAGAAACATTTCTATTACACCAACACAGAGAACAAACAACACGTCACGCAAATGTTTGTATTGACAGAGATCGAACCCATGATCGCCACTTCAGCATTCCGACACGCCAACTATTAAACTAAGAAGCTAGTCATATGAAATATCGCTACCTGTAAACACATCCGTAGTAACCGAGCTCACGTTAATTACGTAATGATCCCGCCGTAACATCGGCTCGTCCGTCGCCTCTATCGCGGGCTGATCTGCGCCATTCGTCATTATCCGGGTTTTTTTTTCTCTCATCATTATCCGCCGGTACCCTCTGTTTCGGATAATGATATGAAACTAAATTACAAGGCCCCGACATTCGGCTGCTATTAACATACCTAGTTCGTATCATTCGTATGGGATGTTATAATTTGATTCACAAAAGGCGAAACACAAAACTATTACGTAACTAGCTTCGCCTGCGACTTCCTCTGCGTTTGAATTCAACAAAACAGCTATTGCATCCCTACTTTTCTCATCTTTCGTAAAAAAGATTTTTGTATTCTTAAAAAGAATCCTATGTTACTTGTAATACCTCCAAGAAAATGTGTACAAAGTTTCATGATGATCGTCTAAGTAGTTTTCGCGTGAAAGCCTAACAAACAAACTTACATTCACATTTATAATATTATTAGTAGAGATATACGTAGATCGTCACACTTCGTCGAACGCAGGTGATATTTGTTACATGGAATGTTTTGAGATTAAATTAGTTAATGATAATGAACTGTTAATGGAGATAAATTAAAACATGTTAAATGTTTCTGAGTAATTAAAGTTGATTCAAATCAATTTCTTAGCGCTTGTCTCTGCACAACACTACATTGCTGGTTATGCGAGATTTTGTAATAATAATGATATCTTAGGACAACTTAATAGACGGCTAAGTGATCCCAATTGACGAGTCTAGGGTTGTGGATTCGACTTCGACTCAATACAAAAAAATCGTGTGATTAGCAGGAATATTTATTCGCGTCAAAATGTAAATACATATTTGGAAATGACTTACTACATTACAGGTTCTGGCTAATTTAGGACCAGATGGTCGTGTGAGAATTGTCCTAAATTATTCTAATAAATATCAAGACAACTAGAAACTAATATGCTAAGGCAACCAACTAAGAGTCTCTCATCATCCACCCAGGGTTGACTGGAAGAAAACTCCATTAGGCATTAAGTTCGCCCTTGTTACTTTTATTTTATAAAAGTGTACATCATAGAATAAAAATGTAATAATTTAATTTCGTTATTTATTTATAATCACACAATTGTATGCAGGACGTTGGCAAACATTACAGATTTAATACGATTTAATAAAAATATAACTCTGATAAAAATAAAGTCATAAAAGCCTGCCTGATATACAAAACAGTCTCATAAAATATGAACGAATTTTTTATTTACTAAATAAACGGCTAGTTTTGATGCCTTTTTCAAATTATATATTTCACTGACCTACGTACAAAAGTTGTGATTCATACGAGTTGAACAAGAAAACGATTGATAGTTCCCTCCCAACCCGTCAGATGGTGATAGCTGGCCCTCAGGGTGTGACCTCATCTATCAACTGCCAGCTATTTATCATCTCTACGAATTCCTGTAGCCATAAAAAAAAGAGTAACGTTAGCTATGCGAGTGGTAGTCGTAAATTCTTGAGACATCGTAAATTAAATTATTTAGACATTTCAAAACATGAATCATATTTACATCTGCCGATTAGCTTACTTTCAGTAGAAGAGCTGTTTCAATTTCAATTTTTTCGCCCACAAAAGACGTTACAAAAAAAGTTGTATTCCTGATTGAAAATAGATTTTTTTTTTAAATTATAAATATGTATAAACAGTAACAGAAGTACCTACATACGAAACAGTTGACAACAGAAATTCTCATTTCAAAAACAAAACAATAGGCGACCGGAGATCATTCCAAATTTACGGCAAACCTATAATTTAGTTATGGAAAGACAATCCGGAGTTAGGGTTGCGATGGCCGCCAAATCACCACCTTGCGTTTCCACGGCGATTTCTAAATATCCTTTTGCTCATTTTCGGGCGTTAAGCTACATTTACAATGCCAGTAACTGGACTATCCTTGTTATATATGAATTTTAGGATGTAACAAGCTCTGACGGGGGAGTCAAGAGTCTTCGAAACAGGCGTGTACGCATGAAGAGGGTGATAAAAGTAAATGAAGCGCGTCAGTTTTGCAAGGACAGAGATATTTGGCAATCGGTGCTTTCTGTCTACCCCGTTAAGGACCTGGCGTGATGGTATTTTGTTGTTGTTATCAAGCTCATACATTACTCGCTTGTCAATGGTCTAGCTCCATGAGTTATCGATGTTTTCTGTTGCACACTTATTTTTTTTCTTTTTATTCCAGTGTTACACACAGGTTCGGTTTTAAAATGAGGTAGGTTAGGACCATATTCTGCTAGCCAACAGCAATTAAACAAAATCGAGCTAACCCTTTCGATGAAGCGTCAACGATAATCAAAATGCGAACAGGAACCAAGTTCTTGTAATCATCAAAAATGATGATTCCCTACGAATCCAAACCAGATTCAAATCAGTCGGCCCGCAGCGTGTTCGCGCCCCTACGGCCGCCTAAACCACCGTCAATGACACGAACTGACCCGTATTTACCCCGCGCCGCCCGCCCCAAATTACCCCGCTAACCATTAACCACTATCCGGGCTTTATAAAAAGATGCCATAAAAAACTACCCGACTCGCCTTTACCAATGACGGACAGCCTATTCGATTCATAGGAATGTGAACCTAAAATGTTGAATACTTAAGATTCAAATTCGATTGAATTGAATCTACTTAAGAAACAGCATCCGAATCTCTAGGTGATGACGTCAGAGCAATTTGCTCTAAATCGCCTTGGTTGTGTTTTTTTTTTATGTTTAACTTGTATTTTTTCCTGATATGTATAGGAGTTAGGTATTGTAAAGTATTAATATAATAATGAGAAGAGTATTCGTTAGTAATAGGACTGCAGGAATGGGACTGTTAGTAATATTAGTCCAGTTCGTATCTGCCCTGTCAGAGGTCCGTCACAGATGCGTCACTACTCTTGAGGACTGAGATGGTCGCCTCTGGTGTACGAGTGGACCGGCAACCACACCCTTCAAACCGAAACACAAATTGTAGAAACAATTGCTTCAAGGCAGAAATACGAGTAGGTGTGGCGGTGGTACTTCCCCGGGCGAATCGTGTACAGGTTGTACCACCTCCAAAATATAAATATTACCATTATTAAGCGAATGCTAAGATCGTAACGTTAACCCCTTACGTACCGTTCAACCGGGTGCATCATTCTAATGTTCCGGACCCGATTAATCCATTTATACAATAAGACAAGCCACATTCAACATTAGATCAAAGTCTAATGCGAGAAGAGTTAGCCGTTCAAGCGGCACTGATGCCATAAAATTCGCATTCGTCCCCCTCGCACCCCGCGCCGCCCCTCGCACCCCGCACCGCCCCCCCGCGGCCCCGCGACGTATCGTGGCGCCAAATCGAATCGAACTCGGCACCTTTTGAAATCGCAAAATTCAATTTCCCATTACACTTCTGTCAATCGGACCGGCAAATACTTTCAAAGAAGCCACATTTGACAAATCACGTGAAACGGAACTCGTTAAACACTTTGTTGTCGAAAAAGGAATCCGAGAAACGCTTGCCCGTTTATTTTCCGTTATTAATGATTAGTGGAGTTATATTTCCTATTGCTTTGCAGTGTTTTTACGTGATGCTAAAAAAATACGCGCAATTGTCGAATCTACAATTTTTCATTTGAATTTCGATCGCTTGGAATGTAATGCGTTTAAGCTTTTGTTTTTTTTTTACTTTATATGTGTACAGTATACGCAAAATTTGCAAATAAATAAAGGGACAAAACTAAGCTAAGACTATTTAATATTGTAAAGGAATTGTTGTTCCTGGTTGAACCGATTATTGAATAGCTAGTTACGAAATCTTTTACACTACAATTAGAATACCTGTTTTGAATGCCAGCAAGAAAGACCGTATAATTTTAACAAACGAAAAAAAAAACACGGATTTTCGCGAAACGGAACGCAATTTCACATTCGCGCCATTACCGGCCCCTCGCAACCGAAGACAAATGGCCAAATGACATTTCCGTGTAACGCTAGGGAGGTGGCAATTCAGCTTGTTTGATAATTTTCAAACGATTTATCGAATTAAATCGAGAACCGCTTTGATGTGGGCCCGCAGCCCGACCTACCGAACGGAATCAACATTCGATTATATGGTACCTGACTTTTCAATTTCGAATTCCTTTTATCAGCGAACAAGCTTACGCTACTAGTACGTCCACGGACAAAAAAAAAAATAGGTAACCTACTTGACATAGTAACGACAATCTAGTGTAGTGTTTCCCAACGTGGGGCCCACGCCCCACAGGGGGGCAATTCGATAGTTAAGCGGGGGCAATTTAAAAATGCCCATTTATATTTCTTAATAGAACAACACAATTTTTAAAGGTTAAAAATTATGTATGGAGACATAAACATTTTAGAAATTTTAAGGTGGGGCTTGGCATAGAAAGATTGGGAAACACTGGTCTAGTGGTTTTAAATTCAGCTTCCTGAAAGGTTCTGTTTGGTTTCTGTTCTGGTTAGGTGCGTTTTATCACTAAAATTTAAATATCACTCGCTATAACGGCGAAGGAAAACATCGCGAGGCAACCTTCACACCGCCGAGATGTTATGAAGTATATAATTTTCTGATGTGCGTGAAGTTACCAATCCGCGCTTGGCCAGCGTGGTAGATTGTGTGGCCTAAGTCCCTCTCACTATGAGAGTAGACCCGGTCCAGTGGACCATTAAAAAAGGTTGAAAAACAACTACTTTTACTTGTTCTATTCTCAACGGCGAAGAAATATGTCAAGCTTTTCAAGATCGTAACCCGACTAAATCATTAGTATCTGCCTATCCCTAGAAATGAGCTTATATATGTATAGATAGATGCGAATAGAGAACGAATCTATACATACAAATACCTAAATAAAATTGGACTGTCTGTTTGTAATATTAAAATAACCGCTTTTTACTAAATCCTTATGTATGGGATACACGGTACATATACCAAAATAATATTTTTTACAATTTTTGCATGTCCGTCTGTACCGGATAATCTCAGGAACGGATTTTGACCGGACTTTCACTGGCAGATAGCTGATTTAATAGGGAGTAACTTGACTACTTTTATTTTAGAATTATATAAAATGACGCGGACAAAGTCGCTAGCGCCGCTGCTAGATAATATAATACATATTTAAATACAGTTAGTTAGAAGCAACATCGGAAGCACGATTCACAAGTAAACGTGAATATTAATTGAGAGGGGAGTGTTTGGTTAAATTTTAATGCGAGTATGCGATGTTCCCGAAGATTAGTTTTCATTATGTAAGTACGTAACTAGCTCAGCGGGTCTAGCACACAGGAAGTTTGAATTTTCAAACATTTCCCGTTCTGTTGCTAGGGTTGCCACACCAAAAAAATACTAGAATATTAGAACATTTCAAACTGTCGGGATTTTACGGTAATAAAATGTCTGGCAGCCCTATTTTACATAGTACGACTTATAAACATAAGGTATGTGACGCAATTACTTACAACAAAATCCAGAGTCCAGAGCTATTATTAAATGGGAAAATAGCGTAATAAATATGTAATCC
>DWUN01005166.1:0-10041 GCA_018249975.1 Passova gellias | reverse complement strand
GCCCCCGCCCCCGCCCCCGCCCCCGCCCCCGCCGGGCAGAACCACGCTAATACCTGGTAGCTATGAATCAGTTCGGGCCCGATAATTAATTACAATGAACACGTAACGTTTGACATTTACGTCGATGCACCGCGCACGCGTGTCCGAGCGCGCGCCGGCCGCGACGATGACGTGGAAATTTCGATTTTATCTTCATACAAACATAATTTCCAGCGGACGGTGATGCCTCTCGATAAGTTCAACGATTATTATTATTATATGTAGGTATGCAGACGAGGGCGGTCGGCGTACGTCGAGAACGACCGGCCGTACGGAGAAGGGTCGAAGCTAGGCGAGGAGCGCTAACATGTAACGTACGAGTAGCTCGGCGCGACTCCTAACACTCACGCAGTATCTGTACGGTAGACTGTTGGCGGCGTTTGGATTCTGTTGGAATATAAAGTTCATTAGTCGAATGTTTCGTTTCGCCGCGATTTCTTCCATATGAATATTAATACTGATGTAACAATAACGGCACCGGTAACGTAGCGAGCGCTGACGGCCCAGTGAATGGAATTTCGGTTCCCTATTGCGGCGTTACGGGTTCGAATCCTGATTTATCGAATTTACGTACTTCTTGTAGCTTAGCAATTTCAATATCGCGCCCTATATTAATAAAACTTGTAATCTGAGAAACATAATAATTAGCCGAAGCCGACAGACGCCCGTGCGACATGCCGCTCGTCATAATGGATCGTATCCGGCGTGCGGGCAGCTAGCACATACAACGACCAGACTTTCGCTACTTACCTGTAAAATAACTCGATGCAAAAGTGAAGGAAAAAATGTGACGAAACCTAAATTCTTAAGGATTTTCTATAAACTTGTCTTACACGTGTGAGATTTGCCGAAGAGCATCCGGCGCACTACGTCATTGACACTCGTCGTTCCTAGAGGAGAGCAGACGGGAACGACGACGACGTGCGCAACCGCGGCTGGCCTGCAGCGCGCCGCTCGAGCCACGAGCCCGAGCTCACGATGCACACGAGTGCAATTGATACATTAAAAGGTTGCACATTATTCTAAGAATGTCGAGAGCGGTAGACGACGATAAACATTACAGAAAGCAAAGCCGACGAGTTTAAAACTTGAACGTAAAATACCAGCAGCGCTCACCCACACAAGTCCTGAAGCTGAGACCGACCAGCTGTCTCAGAGAGATGGGTCTGGCGAGGCGAATGTACGAGCTGCCGTTGAAGTAGGCCTCGGGGCGCTCCGAGGGGCCGAGCGGGCCCCCGGCCCGGCTTCCCGGTAGACCCATGCATATCGCTACGGCGAGGCAGCCTGCAACAAACAATTGAATATTTAATCTTAAATAATAATATCATTCGATAACGCCACGCGCGGCCATATGATCTTGAACCGTCAGGGCCCGCGTTAATCGGAGTCGGGCACGCGCAGGCGGCGGCGGGTCGGCGCGCACGTACCGCGCGAGGGCCAGGGAGAGCCGCGTTAATCGAGTTACAATCGATTCGCTACGACACCGCCCGACTCTCTAGGAACGTAAGCTATTCGATGCAAAGCGGAGAGGTTACGGCCCGAGTTCGTATTGAGCCCGACGTGCAATACGACCGGATGACCGTGGACCGCTCTACTTATCTACCTTCATTAAAAAGGCACAGACAGCTAACGAGGCGAGCGGTCGACTTGTAAGAAGACGTCGTTCTTATTATTACTATTATTATATCCGTGGATGGATAATATTTGAAATATAAACGTAACATTACGCCTGTAATCCCCGAAGGGGTAGGCAGAGGAGTGTAAGACATCCCCACATATCACCAGTTACGTTAAAGTCCCACGATGGAATAGGTGGTGAGCCTATTGCCTATTGAAATATAATAGTAACTATTTGCTAGGCTGTATGGGTAATTATCGACGTCAGCGTTGTTGGCAGTGTCATTGTCTTGTAATTGTCTTATGGGGTCGGCGACCCCGAAAGTTTCCATCGAGCGTATCCAGGAAGCGAGTACGCACATATTTCAGTCGAACAAATTATCGAGAGCCTCTTCTTTTTTGACCGGTTTCTTAGAAGTATATCAAAAACTTATTGGCAGTAATTGTTAAATACTGGTGAAGTAACTTTAATATTATCATGGAATTATATAACACAGGGGCGCCGGCGACCAGCTCAAGTTCGGTCCAAGTATATTATATTCGCATGAAATGTTTCAGCGTGTCGTCCCCCCTATAAGCACCTACCTAATACGTGTGCTGAATTAAAAGTGTAATTAATTGCTTATATTTTCTGTCTTTCTTAAGTCATAACATTGTTGATCCGCTGTTTATTGACCCGCAGGTATCTTTATTAATACAAATAACGAGATCGGTAGAAAATCCCATTTGTTTACTTTCACGCCAGGTCCCTAAACGGAGTAGGCGGGGCACACCGAGCGCGCAATATCTCTGCCCTTACAAAACTGACGCGCTTCGTCTACATTCATCACTCTCTTCATGCATACACGCCGGATTCGAAAAGTCTCGACTTCTCCGTCAGCCTGTGTCTGACCTATTCGGTCGAGATAGGAAAATCGGCTTTAAGGAAAGTATTAGGTCAAGTCGAATGATGCATTGGACGAAATGTAACGGCGATGGTCGGTCGAAGCCCGAGCCGTCCGCGACGTGCGCGGTCGCTTCGCATCTAACGGCCGCTGTGTTGCAGCCCTCTGCTCGGGCGGCAGTCGTTCTGACCCTAGCGACGGAGGCAGTGATCGCCGCTGCCGCAGTCTCAGAGGAACGCTAAAATTCATTGCCGTACCCCCTCTAAGTATCTAATGGACTTATTCCGAGTTATCTTCGTGCGTGTGATTTAAATTTTTTGGAAGCCTGAAAATAATCGCTTCATACAAATAAAAACAGCAAGCATTGCTTTGAATACGTGGGCAAGCTTTAATTCACTTCATTCGATTAGAAACGATTAATTCGACGTTGCACGCTCTCGAAACAAGGGAAGCTCATAAGTACATGCACGTTCAGTATGAAGAAATAACTCATCGATCCAACGCGGCTCGGATCTCACCACAAACAACATTACGACTTATAAGAAACGTAGTGCGTGCGACAGGAACGCCGCGTCGAGCGCGGTGAGCCTCATTGGATCGATGCGCGAGATTTACTGACAACGAGAACCTCATTTTTCAATAAATCTCTTAACGTTCTGCACCGATATTCAGCAATTCTCATATGGCCCCAGATCTTTCAAACGGACGCCTCATTGCCTCATTCGTTTCACTCAGAATGAATGAGTTATAGAGGAGGTGTTTTAGTGTTTCCCTGCTTCATTCATCGATGGTCAGATCGGGAACGCGTCGGGAAAACCTTACTGACAAATAAATATTTAGAATTTGAAAACAAAAAAAGAAAATCCCGTCGTACGGTAACGCTCAGTGCACGTCTTCGAGTTCAAATCGCTTTGTTAATTATAAGGTAGAGGACATACGGCTTTGCGAGAATCGCATTACGACATCGGTTTCGAACGATGGGCCGCGACATGAGAGCGCTCGGACAACTGGCAGTGGCTCGCCATCGACGCCACGCCGCGCGCGCCTCGCTGTACGTTATTTCCTCTTCCTCCGCCAATTTGGTACTAAAATACCTACAGCGTCATACCCAACGAGCACGGGCAGGATGCAACTTCTAATGAAGCTGGAACTCCGTGAAAACCTGTAGCGGCGGGTACGGGCTGCGTGGTTTATAGGCGCAGTGGATTCACTGACGGTTCACCGAGGAGGTATCGCCGCTGTTTTTTTGTTTCTAACCTCATAAAGAAAAAATGGCAGAGTATTCATTTCCCAATAACCCTCGCCGGCGGTGCATGTAAATTGTAATGAAGTAAATTAAGAGAAACGTTTAGAAACATATTTTTAAACTGAAATAAGCTTTATTCCTATCCGTATAATGTTCAATACGCTTCCGCTGGTTGAGCGACCACAAAATTAAATCGTTTATTAGTCATAATTCACGCTGACAAATATTGTTGCATTGATCTCTACTTCTCTACCAACTTTCATATGTAAGGACGTTTAAATTATAGCTAGATTTGAGCTGAGAGGAGCCGTGGTTGACGAAGTCCACGCTATCAGGGCGAGCCGACAGGGCCGCGCACAACAATCACCAATCACCGGTCGTTAGGATAATTACCTCCTAAACAGGAATCCTTCTATTCTGTTCCATTTCGTTGGACTATTGTTATGATCATATAGCTCGCTAGCATTATCTAACTCGCTGTTGCTGACTCTACGCAGCGGATAACCCTCAGCGTACCGCACCGCGCCGTTAAAGATATAAGGACAAGTCCACAGTGAAATTTTTTTTAATCGCTTAAAATAAATATACCGCATGTGTCTCTTCATGTTTCTCCGACGATCGCTCGACTTAGCACAGAATTCGTACGATTATACAAACGGGTATCTGTCGTCAAGTCCCATTACCCACACGTGACTCGTGGTTTTTAAGCATTTCCGTGTGGCTAATTGTTAGTCGGTGACCGTATTTCGGCCGATTGCAATACTCGATTATAAAGAAAAATAAAGGTCCAAACTGCCGAGTGAACAATCGAAACTCATCAAATGCTGTCGCCCGTGACACGTGCGAGCGTAGCTTCACGGTAGCCACCGCCACCGCCACCGCCTCCGCCTCCGCCTCCGCCTCCGCCCCCGCCCCCGCCCCCGCTTCCGCTCCGCGCGAGCCGCGGCCCGGCGGTATTGTTGTCGCGGAACAATAGACGATTAGCCGGCGTCTCGGCGAGCTCTGCGCAACAGACGCCTCGCCGCGCCTCGCTCGCCGCCGCCGCCGCCCTGAGACGCCCGCCTCGCTTCCTCCATGGGTGCCGTTCTATGTCACTATTTTAATATCGTCACACTTGTATAACGAACTAAGCTACGGTGCCCGGCCGATGCTTCGCGGCCTTCGAATACTTAATTAGCATCTCGCGCATCCACGGTTACGTATCTATCGGTATTGGTTAAAATGACATTTTTAATTTGTAATTTAAAAACTGTAAGGAAATTATATATTCTTTATTACATTGATAGAAAAACACAAATTTGTCAAATTCGAAAATAAAAATAAAATTCATAAAAGTAGACGAGTAAAAATAGATAGAGAAATTATAAGAACTAAATTTGCTAAGCATCAGTAAAACACGGGCAGTTCATTTATACAATAAGGTAAATCCAATATTAAACGTTAATGCACTAAATACACATAATAATAAAAAAGTTATTTGTCACTGGATTGCCAAACTTACTTATAGTCAAGTTGAACAATTACTGAACTAAATATAACACGCACTTTCTCTCTTTTTCAACCACACACACGCGCACACACAGCCACGCACAACCACACACACACACACACATAAAGATTTAAAAATAAATACTCACATATTTGTAATTGTATAAAATATGGAAGAGTGGGGCATCCTGGTACAGGTATATATTTACTTAAACGGATGTCCCAACACTGGATATATTTTATCTAATAATGATTATGCAATAAAAAGTTTATTATTAAGTTTATTAACAACAAGCTTTTTATAACGAGCGCATTCTTAACAAATCCTTCCTTCGTTAGGCTCATTCGACACTTATAAAGATAATGGAGGTGCATACAAAATAAAAATGATCGATCGGCCATATCGGATTCAGAATGACGTCACCGAGTTGACCGCGCTGTCATCCAAACATGTACGCAACATTTCAGCTCAACGGGTTGGGGTCGACCGGTTTAAAATTCAGTTTACGACATTTAAACCTCACACATATATATTAACTAACAAGGAAAGTTAAATGTAAACGAAACTACCTATTATTGTTATTTATTTCCATCAAAATCAATGATTTCTTCTCGAATGGCAAGGATCGCACCGACGCTCGAGGGAGAGTCCGGGGACGCGCGAGCGTCGTCTTGTAGCCGAGGAACGTGTGCTGTTAGAACCGTATTTTCGCCGTTTTCTGCGCTCACAACGTAGTAACAGTTATGTACCGCGCGGCGGCGAACTCCGTCTTATTCTCGAGCAAAATAACGGTAACCTGCGACGCGGCTGCACCGTTGTAGTCATTTACATTAATCGCGTAATCGAGATATGGAAAAACGACCATTTGCTAATATACTCACTCCTTATTTCCACCTCTAACACTAAAAAAACTAAGCAGGCAATACATTCGTCGAGACGCGCGCGACGCCCCGGCGGCGGCCGCGTGGAGATCGCACGAGCGACGTTATAAACTCCAGGCATTATTAAACGTTTGGTCTAAAACATGTTAAATTCATACCTTAATTGGCAACACGAGAGTAGCGGCTACCTGAGAGAAAGCGGTTTCATTTGCTCGGTATTTTATTGTAGGGCAACGGGGGCGCGCGAGCCGGCTCTCGCTAGAACCGAACGGATAAAAGTAATGGTTCCCGACACCTTACATTATGTAACATACAAAAAGAATAGATATATCTATTTTTCTATCATTATGATGTCTAGTTCAGATAGCTATTCGGAGCCAGAGCCGCCACCGTCTCCGATATCCAACAACATATCCGTTTAACGTGTGGCCAGTTACTTTTCAAAGATATTTATCAGATTCTTTAAACGACGATATTGAACAACGATTACTGAGATTATTGAGATTTACAATACTCCACGTTAATTAACATGTAATAGGAAAAGATCCGTTGCAATATCTATGTTATGCGATAATCAACAACACGTGCGCGTGCAGCCCTTACCGACACAACTGCCGGACTGCGAACGAGGCCGCACGGGGAAGGCCGGCCCTACCCGCGCCTGCATGCCTCGCGACCGTCTCATACATGTTGCACATGTTTTACAATCCGTAGCCATTCTTCTGCTGTTTCTGTTTCTTCTGCGTTCATAAGGAGACACTCGACTGACGCCTTTTTGCGCAGGCGCAAGCGCGATGGGCGGCGACGCCATGGCCTATGACGAAGCGCGCTCGCGGAGAAGCCGCCGCGTCTTAAATCTGATCGGTCCGTTTCTGTTTTATTGAGTTCCCCTTAAACCACTAAATGCAATAGTTGAAGGACAGCGCCAGTCGTAAATTAATTACTACAGTTGCAAGCCGTATATTTTTCTGCAGAACTATACATTGACGGTCGTAAATTCCCCTTCAGGTTAAAAGATAAAAGCTTTTGTTCATTTTCCGTCGTTATGGTTCGCTTCTACTTCCTACTTCCTATTCTATACTACTAATATTATAAATGCGAAAGTTTGTGAAGATCGATGGATGGGTGTGCAGGTGGATAAAATTAAAATTACAATCGGACCAGTGGTTTTGGAGATAAATGGTGAGATAGGTTTGCACAAACAAACAAACAAACATCCTCTCACCCCAAACGCATATACCGTCTCCGTTCCATCGCGGGTAAATATGAATGCCCGATAAGCTAAAACTTGTACGTTATGCTTCTAATCTTCTAATTTATACAAGCAACAAAAACAGCTCTCAGCAGCGCCTCGAGCTTCGTGACGGCCAGACCGCCACTTACCTCGGCTCGTACGCTCCACACACACGACCATCGTGTATATAGACGTAACAGACGGCCGCTCGTGTGGGGAATGCGGTGACGTCACGGCCGCGCCGCCGTGACTCATGCGCTCCTTCCGGAAACACGGGGACCCCGCTCGGAGCCGGGTGAGTCAGGCGCGAGCGCGGGCTTCGGTTCTCTTGCGAAATACTCATTTCAGTTAGTGTCATTTTCTGTCTCCACAAACGGACAACGAAACCTTGAAGTTTCTCAGATATTTCGCTAACTGTTATCGATCGTTTCGAAGGTTTCGAGAAAAGAAGACCGATAATCGTACTCGTACAATAGACATAAGGAATATTGCCAAAATTTCGACGGGAAATTTAAAAACTAATCACTAGTATTAAAGTGAGGTTTATTTACGTGCAATGATTAAAGGCTTATCGCGATTCGCGCGAGTACAGGTAAGCGAATTAGAAAAAAGTGTAAAATAGCTTAAGGCCGCTCGTCGGACCCGCGCTCCTCGGGTAGCCGTTATTAAGGTATGAATAGAAATCAACAAGCAACAAGCAGTCCGAGGTGAAGCGAGCGAGCCGCTCCAGATATGCCGACCTACATACGAGTGGCGAGTCGCGAGTCGCGAACGAAGCGACTCACGAGTCGGATTTCATCTCTCGGCGCGGGGACGGACGGAACGCGGCGTCGAGCGACAGCATGCGCAACGCTACGACTATAAATATTTTTGGTCCATCTGCATACGTACAGCGACTTGCGTCTAGGTGAATTAAATCGACACGGTTATTTCCTTTCTAGGTTCCGGTAGCGCGGGCGCGGTAAAAGCTATCCAATACACATTGCGAGTATCGGTAATGACACAAACACAATGTCACTAGTCGCGGTATATAGCGTAGTTTCCAACTACAACAACGACATCGACGAAAATGAAGCTCCGTCGAGCGGCTTTCGGCCGAGACGTGAATACAAATACTAGGAAAGAAAGCCGTAGAGCGTTTAAACTTTTACCACATTTCATATAGAGTATAGTCTATCTTAACTCTCTCTAATTCACACTAAATCGAATAATAATTTCTAGGAGCTGCCAGAAACAGAAATTTGTTACCGTTGTTATGTTTTATAGAATAATTACTATGTCTAGAAGCACGATGGTCTATGACGTAGCAGAAGCTTGGGAGACAATGGAAAAAATATGAAAGTTTTTTCAACATTCAAACTAATCGAATTTCCCCTGAAATAGACGTCAAACGTTCACAGCGTAGGGTGACGACGCGCGACGCGCGGGTCGGTAGCGCGGAAGGGATCGCTTTCGCGGAGAGCCCGAGCGCTGGTCGGAGACTGCGAACGATCCAACGACAGCCGTCGCAACTTTACTGCGACCCACGAAACTACTTATGTCAAATTCCGAGCTAAAAATGCACAAGATAAATTGTATCAAATGGATTCTCGAGTGTAGTTGGGAGCGTTCGGTTACGGAGTGTCCGGGCGGCTATGGTTTTTTATATAACACATGAATACACTCGATGTTCGGGTAGAACAGGCGAAGAGCCGAATCGAGAGGTCGTTTCCAATAATACTAACAGGTGAAGGCTACAAATCGAGAACGAAAAATAATGGAGCAAAGTCGAGCAAATTTAGTTAATTATTGTTAGAAAAATAACTGACTTCATTGGTTCTACAGCGGTACAGGATAGGCGTCCGTCCAGTTCCGTCGAATGGGGTGAACTAGTTGGAATTGATTGTGGACTATCAATTATAACACAAAACGATAGCCTTATATTGTAGTTTAGATTTCAACTTCAGACTTCGAAGGGACAGACACTGGCAGGCGACCGATTTTATAAAATCATGTACTCGTATACGTTTACGATTAAACGACACGCGCTAAAACTTTCAAGGAAAATATCGTCAGAAAACTGACACAGATTAGAGTTCACCATTATAATTTCGAAAGCGTGTGAAGTTCGTCGGCAGCGCCGCGAGCGGCGGGTGAGCGGCGGCAGTCGACGGTGCCGATACGTATAGTAGCTCATTTATCGAATCGCGTGAGCAACTTGCGACGGCAGTCGTCGACGCGGCGTCGAGCGACCGTCGTCTCGAGCGCCGGCCGCCGCGACGTTTCGCTTTCCCGAGCCGTACCGAGCCGATTCAAACGGACGATCGAATGAGACAACCGATGTCGCCACATAACGAGCGTTGCGTAACACGTGGCGGTCGGTGCGCGGGAGACGACGGACGCCGCCGCATGCGCATGCGTCGATCGCCCGCTCGCACGCCATTTTACTTGCATCACTTTCTTTGCAAGGAGTCGCTTAAGCGTAGCCGCTTAACAGTGACGGGGCACGATATCGGATCGATATGAATATGTCAGCGTATTGTTCATTTATGTATACAAATATGTATGTATGTAATATGCCGATCGATCCACCGATTATCATCGCAGAGCCTGAAATTTGAACGGTGACACGAGAGCGAATATTGACAGTCGATGTCCTATTCGGTGATGAT
>DWUN01005165.1:0-10041 GCA_018249975.1 Passova gellias | reverse complement strand
TTACTGTATTTAAAAAACAAAAAATTAAAAAAATATGTCTTAAATAAAAAGTTATAAGGAATTCACACCACTTCGGTATTTCTGGGCCACTCTGTATATTAGAACATACAAAGCGATTATAACTTTGTGGGTGGGAGAAGATAAGTACCTACAGGTCGCTCCGGGCAGTACCACTTCTACACCTGTTTCCACTATAAGATTAGTATTATAATAACAATTTATGTTTCGATGTAAAGGGCGCGGTAGCCCGTCCACGTGTGCTACAAGCGACCGTCCCAGTACTCTGGATTAATCACGCATGTGGGACCAACTTCGAATGAGATAGGATCCTAACTAATAATCACTGCTACTTACGTAAATATACATGGATTAAAGTTACTAACAGTACTATTGATGCTGTTTTGTTTCGAATTAACAGTAGTATGTATTAACAATTTACATTAATAGCGCCAATTGACACTAAAAATCCCATTATTTCTGTCCTATTGGAAGTTGGTTACAATGTCGCGTGTTCGTTTCTTACTCTGTTGTCGTTCAGCCCGATCTACATGACGCCGCAAAAGTATTGTAAATGTCGAAATGAATGACGTTACTATAAGATATTCACACCGTTGTATGTTAATTTAATATCAAATTGCCGCCTTGAACACACTCGCGTAATATTGTAAACATTACAACAATTTCTGAACAGACATTCGAAACTCAATTTAACTTTGAACAGGACCCGCGTCCATTTAGAATAGGCAAATATAATTTTCCAATTTCGGAGAATTCATAATCGCACGTAACACAAACGGGTACCTAATACTTTAATTAAGCATAAACATTTCCGGTAATTAACCAACAAATTCAATTCGTGGTAACACGTCTACGTAAGTTACGAATTTGACCGAAGACATATACGGGTACAAATAGTAGCTATAACTAGTAGCCTTTCTATACAAATGCTTTGATTCAGAGCTAGTTTTTGTGTTGAATATACATAAATCACGTTCTTGTAATATAAGACAATTAGCTTAGAAGGTACACAGTAAGGGACTAAATCTGAAGAGGTCTGTCTGTTTATACAAAACCGTGCGTGGACTATAAATAATGTAAGGCACCTTTCATTGTGGATTAATCAAAGCGAAAAGAACTCTGTCTGAATACCAATGTACTGTGTGCAGTGTGTGTGAGTGTAACGGTGTAGGGGTGCAAAGATGCTTACATTTAACTTTAGTATTCTTTTTATAAACATAAAATTTACAAGTCATCGCAATTAGTTAGCGCCATTTATGTCAGGAGAAAAGTGTTATAAGTAATAAGTAACTAGGTTTTCCGAAAAATCCCTGTAGCTCGGTACCAGAATACAATTACGAAATCTCTTGCCTGTCGTGAGAGCCGACTAAAAGGAGGTTTCCGGGGTTGCGGATACAATGCCACGGCGCTGTATGAAATATATTCATAAAATAAAATGCTAACGGCAATAAATATGTACATAAAAACGACAATTTGTTTTTCTACGTGTGAATCATCCCGATCGGGTATTTATCTAACTTCATCTCGATTAGTGTCTGGGAAACCCAGAGCGGTGATTAGGCTCCATATAACTTACAATATCTAGAGTTGATGCAACTCAACCGATTCACTGAATTATTGCTTAGTGTTATTGCATACGTCAGGCATTTGCAACCTGATTTTAACCTACTAGTCGTTTAACATAAATGCCTTTAAAACCAAATATAGCCCAATAAACGATGATAGACTATTGCTTCGGATTTCAGTCTGCCATTCTCGCGAACCTAGGTTCAAATCATTCTAGGCACTTCTGGTTTTGCAACGATATCTTGCCTTTCATACACGAAAAAATTAATGTTACTCGCTTTAACTTTGAAGGAAAACTCGAGGAAACCTACACTTATTACAGTTCCCTATGAAGTTCTATGACATAGCTGAAGTCAGCCAATCCGCACGTAGCAAGCGTAGTAGAAGACAACCTTAAGCCTGTTCATTGTGAGAAGATATCGGTATCCAGTAGTGGAACAATCAAACGGTTAAGAAAATCCGATTGAGAACAATGCTATTTAAACAATTAAACAGTCGGAATAAAGTACATGAAACTAATTGAATCGAATCGTGATATTATCTTGTTCAATTATCATTTCATTTCGTCCACATTTCAGATTAGGGCGAATTGAAAGGAAACAACAGAATGAAAACAGTTGATCACAAATGAACAATTAGAATTAGATTACAAATTAATTATCGCAGCTTAAATCCCATACCAAATCGCTTAGGATTATTGAAATCTCCAATATATTATACACGATCATAGAATTAATATTGAAATCGGCCGAATAGACTTGTACTTGCGAAATTAATACCTCATATTATGCTCAGCGTATTGGTATTCTATTATTATTATAATTAAATGATTATCAAAATTGTCGTTTAAACTTTTTCTGTTCTAATCTGATCAAAGTGAAATGCTATTTTAATAACAACAATATAAATTATGAATTAATTTAATTCGGAAAAATTTATTGAAATTGAAAAGAAATCAAACCTACATCCACAAAGATGTCATCTTACGTAACTTAATTGTATATAACCAGATGAATGTAAAAATGATCTAGTAGAATTTAATTATGTCAACTATGTCAATAATTGTATTGATAAATTTGCACGACATTTACATTGATAGTATTACTGTATAAGTATACCTAATATTCATGTCTACGTACTAATAAATGGAGAAATGTAATAAGCCATAATTACGAAGTATTGTGTACACCGTAAAGAAGCAATTTTCCCCTGATTGCCACCATTGAGGCCCGATAATGACTGACAATCGTGAATACTAACAGCGGAACTTTATTTACAGACCAGCTTTCCATGTTTCGAACATAATTACGTACTGCCCATTGACATTTACGAGGAAAATTTTAATCATATCGTAGAAATGAATACATACGGTTAAAATATGAAAGTCGTATTGCAAATACAGCCTTAACTTTCCAATACGGAGTTCTATACTGGTCACAGTACTTATAACTAACTTAGTTCGTTTTTTATATATTACTATATTACTATATATTGTATTATATTACTTTTATATGTTTTATATATATTTTTATATATTACTTATAAATAATTTTCTTAATATATGTAGATAACGGTACCTTACCTATAAATTATGGTCAATTACCATTTCTAACACTGAATTTTTGTCAAACCTTATATTTCTATAAAATAATACCATATATGCCTACGTAGTTTGTGCTTAACAGATGTTCGTTACGACATTTTCCTTTCCCGTTATAGCTAAGGATAATTAATGTAACTACCAACAAGAATTCGTAAAGCAAGAAGTGCGTGCCAGATATATGATACCAAGACTCGCAGAGTCTGGGGCTGAATTCTATATCCGTAGGCTATCAGTGCAACTTTATTTATTAATCTTTTTACCGATCCTTGGAATACTACAGCATAAAACCTTATAACTATGAGTTCTCGTGTTCAATAGTGGAACGCTAAAAGGGTCAGGAAAAAAGCTTTTCAATGTGGCTATAAAATTTATGTACGTATGAATATTAAACTTTTGTATGGTAGACATACAAAATTAAGTGGATTATTTTATATTCTAAAACGATGACTCAACGGTATGAATAAGCAGGCTTCGCAGGACAGAGGGCAATAATCTCGTTGCGAGAGGTGTCAGCGCGGCGCGCCAGCTAGTCGCGCCGACGCGGCGACGCTCGTCTCTCGACTGCCGCGGCAACCACCGCGGGTCCAGACTGTTTCGCGATCCCAAGTCACTTGTTGAAAACGAATTAAAAATATTCTTCATCGTCTACGCCGATTTCGGCCACGGTAGACTATTTATTTGACGGAAAGAGCGTTTTTGGTGTGCGACATAGTTTACATTTAAAATACGGACATAGTTTATATTTAAATTGATGATGGACACGCGCGTTTGCAGTACTTACACGTTAAAGTACTTTGATGAAAATAACTTATCTTTGAAAGTATTTCAATTAAAAATATACCTTTACCGTTAAAGTTATATTCAATATTAAAATATTCTTAATTTGAAATAAATGTATCTGAATTTAATTTATTTATGTCTTAGGTGGGTAGGAGTTTTTATAATATTGCTATCGAGATTGGATCGTCTTAAAGTCGAAAGATCATTTATATCAGAAATGTGGATCCAGTGCCGATGTGAAATCATTTATAAATTCATATCACCTCTGTGTATGCAACATTTTCATTTAAATGTATTTGATTAAATCAATACAATAAAAATACTAGAAGTCCAGTGCGTTCCGAAACGCAAACGGTACAGTTTAGTTAAGACCCATCCACATTAATAATCCTCGTAGGTTTATTCAGCGTCCATTTACTTCAAACAGAATGTCACTAATGGATTATGAAGAGCTGTCCTTAATTTGACGCCATTCAATCAATATTATTGGTTTAAAGGCAAGTTTCTTACCCATTGGTTTTACCCACCATTCATTAATAAATCATTAATTAACTAAGTACTTATTTAAGTAAGTCTATAGCCAATAAATTCAATCATTAAAGTAATGATATTTGTGCGGGCATATAAAAAAGAAAGATTCGAGTGGTTCATGATTAATATATTAAATAAAGAAGAACCTTATCATTTTTCGATGCTATTAAAATTATAAAAGTATGACTATGACATTGTTGCAAAAAAAAAACAATAAATTCTATATCCGCAATGCGCAATACTTCGGATAATTGAATTCTATTAGTCTTACCGCAGCTTGGCTACACACACCAGTTTAGTCAGCAAAAGGCTTTGCGAGCTTTTGGCGTGCTCTACATTAATTAAAGTATATGATAATGAAAATGTACTCTGTAACTTAAATGGAAGAAAACGTCACAAAGTAGGCCATGTCGTACAAAAACAAGACGTACCTAGATATTACTTTCGAAAAATTAACAACTAGGTCAAAAATAGGTATTTATTGCACGTAGACGGCACGTAAATTACATCAATCGGTAATGACAGTTATGAACAATATTCATTAGAACTCAACATTGAAGGAGATAAATGGTAATGTAATGTTAGTACGTAAAAATTCGTTAATCTTTATTATTATACCGATTTTTAATACAGATATTAAACTACACAGCCCGAGAACTAGCTTATCTGAAATGCTCTTAGTAATATAGATTTAATAAATCATCTTGTAGTTTATGAAATGTCGGATGCTACTGTTCCATGACTACGACGATATTTGTCTCAATTTAAGCTTCAGTACCAAAAAGCTCAAACGGCCTTTAAGAACAGTCGTTTCGTAAGTGTTTAATAATAGCATACAACTTTCAAAACCCAAAATCTTTAATTGTTTTGTAGAATCTATGATATCTATTTTCTAAACCTCTGTTGTGCATAGTCTCTGAAAAATTACAATAAAAAGTCATTTTCAGATTCAGAAATGGAAATTGTTCTTTGACATTTGAACTACAAAGTGTACGTACAAAGCGCCTACATCCGGGATATATCGTCTGAAGGTTCCGAGTTCCGACATACATGACTGTTTTCTATTTAAATCCTTTATGCTACGAAGCTTCTGTGTCTGAATCCGAATGGAATCTGTTAAATTGTATGTTACTGCCAACATTGGCACTAGGAAATAGCAAATAAGTAAAGTTATTATGATTGTAACAACAAAAAATTTATGCTGCAGATCTATCTTCTGTAAGAGATCATCTCTTACTTTTGGTCTTGTTTTAGTACTTATTCACAAACATTAGCAATGAAATATGCAAATGATTATCATTATATGGCGAGTTATATTGTCTTAAAAAGCAGTACTTATCGCTTAATGTAATGGACATTTCAATTAAAAATTAAATACAACTCGATTCTATGAAGTTCGTTCCCAACTTGTCGTGATCATAGTATGTAGGTCGCAATGAACGGAATTCCAGGAGTTCTTGAGCCCGGGACGAATAAAAGAGCGGTCTAAAGCATTCTTTAATTTCTATTCCCAGTACCAGTGAATGGTTACCGGCAATAGAAACCTTCTGCTCACTACTGAAACAATGCCCGAAGAATCTTTTGTTCCGCGAAATAAGAAGCGAGTAAGTAAAGAACTTGTTGTTGTTAAATGTAACACACCGGCGAATATTTGAAAAAGCGTACAATTAGTTATTAGTTATTAGTTTTTGTATGAAATTGAATGTCGGCTATAAATTTATTTTTGTTTCCATTTAATGAAACAATACAATTATTAAAACCTATTATGAGTAAGAGAGCAGATCGACAATTTTGAATACTCGCGGTATCATAAAAAAACGTTGATTAAATTGTGAAATCATTAGGTAGTCACCTCCAATATTTTCCATGCAAATGCTTGTTACGTCTCAGTGCCTATAGAAGTACTGACACAGAAGACGTAGCAGAAAGGCAAATGAGTGCATTGAGTGAAATATCTGCTCTATTTCACGTCAGACGCAGACCAGTTTGCTGCTTTGAACTGACATTCTTTGAAATTGTTATGCTTTATGTATCATAGAGAGAATTATAATGGGGTCAAAACGAATAATACGAAGTAAAGTAGGATTTTATTGAAGAACACTTTACGGAATAATCGTATAAATCCTAAGTACATTGATAAGGATTATTGCTAAGAAATGTGTCACGAATTTATGTGGCTTTTACTAGATTTAGATTACAAGAGTAATAACAAACGATATATTAATAATAATGCGGGATTAATTTGTTCTCGAACCTTCGCAGCCTTCGGAGCTTAGAACATACTAGATATATGATACGATATATATATATTTTCCTCCTACGTTCAATTTAGCCAAATTACAGATACGTCTCACAAAGTGTTCATAAGCGACCGAAGAATAAATACTGAATTATATGATAAAATTGATTCATACACTTAACATGATTCGTACACTTGTAGAAACACGTAATACATCACAACCTGCGCTAACAAATTTCATTAGTTAACATTTACGAAGTTAATGCCCTGGGTAGAGATCCTACCCTAATCTAGTTTATGATTCGTACAGTAATTTGGTACCTCAATTCTATAAACAGATCGTCACGTCGCATTTACGACTGTATGTTTCTAGAGCGCCATTACAATATTAATATTCGAGTAAGCAATTGACATATTAAAGAGGTACAAGATGTAATGCCGACTATGTTTCAAAACTCATAGATCTATTGTTTAGATCTATGGCTTTCTAAGCAGATCAGCATTAAGAAACGGAGAATTCCTATATAGGAGTTTTTGACTGACAGTTATTTAACATTATCATTTACATATCTGACTCAGACATAAATATCTGAGTCAGAACTCGTAAGGTTCCATCCCCCATAGACACTGGGAATGGGGTCTTTGCGTTAAATGTTTTTCCCATTGAATCATCAAAGAAAATATTGGATGATAACAAATAATAATTCAATTTTACATAGTCATTTATACCATTAATACCATTCGCTATTCGTGCAGGGTAAGAATAGTAAGAAAACCTCCCTGAAACGCGGGAAATGAGCGGGTTTAATTTTTGCCAGTAATTGATGGTCGCAATAAATCTCAATCTTCTATAATACTTCGAGATTTAAGCTGCAGGATATAAGTAGGACTGAGAATAGACATTTGGCGAATAATGTAAGACAAATTACGTATAATATTTGTGAAATTTAAATATTTTATACATTAGCTTTTGGTTTGGCATTCGTCCGATTTAATAATTAAACTTTTGTGTTGAACTACAGTTATTGTAAATATATTTGTCGTTTATATTATAATGAACTAGCAGTGTCCGCGACTTGGTCCACGTTTGAATTTAACAAAACAGTTATTGTATCCCTACTTTTTTTCTTTCGTAAAAGTATCCTATGTTACTTCTAATACCTCCAAAAATATGAGTACAAACTTTCATGATGATCGGTTAAGTAGTTTTCGCTTGAAGTAAAAACTGTATATTGATTTTTCCCAAAGACTTTGTTTGATTGAAAAAGTATTTGTCATTAATTTACGACTATGTTAAAACATGAATATACACACCTTATGTATATATTATGAGTACTATTACAAGACACAAAACATTGAACTTTAAAAATAATTTCACATTTCAATTTAGAACTTAGAATAAAAATACCCAAATATTCTGAACTGCCGTATGGAGCAATTACAGCAATAAATAGCGCGACTGAGAAATAATTTCCCTTCAGATAACAGCGAGAAACGTACCCATTTGTAATGTCAGAAATATTAAACAGTTTTACAACATTAACATAAATGCTAATGCTTCATTTTAGTTCGCTGTTTGCATTTCCAGTTGTACTTTGAATTTGGAAGACTAGCTTTTACAACGCAACTATTAGGAACTCGCCTGACTGTCGACGGTGAACGTGGAGTGGAAATTATGAATTAACTTTAAATTTGATGTTAATGTTCAACATGTCCTTCTTCCAGTCTTAGATAAGTTCTGCTGGGGTTTAGTATTGACCTGTGTACAGAGCTTTATAAGTCTGCTATGCCAAGGTGACATGTTTATAAATTGCATATTAATATTGCAAGCTTGTTTTTGATATTATCATTATTAGGTGCATATTATACTGATTATTAAATGTGTAATACTAATTTCTTATTATAATTCGCCCACACTATATTCATTCGTAGCTGTAGTCGTAAATTAGGGCTGCATTTAGTTTCATTTGTGTAGGTACTCGTATATACCCTGCGGGTTTGAGTGTTTTTGGTCTATTTAGAACTATTAAAAGATTTAGTACCTTAGTTTACGTAAATCGTTCTTCGTAGATTTAAAATTTTGTTAATACTACACACACACACAGACAGTTATTTGTATGAATATATTACATTACATTATATTACATATTTTTCATTTGGCGTTCCGTTCTTCTTTCTTATGCCGAGGAATGCTTGTTGGAGCCGGTGTTCCCATATCGCCCTCGTTAACTAGATTGATTGACGGTAATAAGTAAATTTCATGAGAACAAAGTTTCTAAATGTGATTTGCGGTAAGAATTAAAAAGTGAGAATCGTAATTACATAAATAAAATATTTCTAATGGACAACAAAGAATTTTAAAAAGGTTTTTTTTGGTGACTTCACTAGCATTCTCTATGAAGAGACATTTTGTTACCACACAGAGTTCTTTGAGTCAATTTATGTTAAATACCCACATTTGCATTGTTAACTGGGGACTGACAATTTCGGTCATGGCTCTCGTGTTAAAAATTTACAATACAGTACAATTATCTTCATTTACGTACAAGAATTTTGTATTCGTGTCGTCTGAATATTTGTAAGTAAATGAACACATCCTAAGAGTATGCAATTGTTTTAAATGCTTAAAACCTATATTAAATATACATTCAGCTATTCAGATATATAATTGGCATTTTTTTAACATTCATAGCCAGCACTAATCCAGATGCTAACTTTGGCATAAATTTACGTAACAACACATATAAATATTAACAGTGGATAATTGCACAAAAGTATGCATTTTTAGATTAAACCGTCTACGGAATTATAACTTTTTTATTGATCCTGTAGGTTTTCAGTGGGAAGTAAAATCAAAACTAAGGAAAAGAAATGAACTGTAAGAGAAAGGGTTAGGGGCACGCGGATGGAATATGGAACGGGCGCTGATTTGTTAAAACCATTACGCGCATACAAATTTGTTCATGGTCGAAACTTGGAGGGGATAGAGATGTTTTTTTTTTGTAAATTTATAAGAAATATTTGCTTTATTAACTGAGACTGACAAATAAGCTGAACCAAATGGAAAGGTAGAAATGGAAATGAACAAATATGATGACTGATGAATTACGTAACATCACGCCTGTAATCCCCGAAGGGGTACGCAGAGCAGTGTAGTACACCCCCACATTTCACCATATTGCCATGCACCGGGCACACATCCAGACTCTGAGTCACTACTAGAAATTCTAAATTAGAAAAATCGAGCAGTACCCAACCCGGGATTTGAACCCAGGACCTCCCGATCGGCAGTCGCGCTAGCAAC
>DWUN01005164.1:0-10043 GCA_018249975.1 Passova gellias | reverse complement strand
TGAAATTAATTACAAGAAAAAATTACATTTGGTCGGTTACCTTCATTGACTTTTACATAAATGAAATAATGTTCTACGAGTAACATAACCTTTCTTTATTAATTAACAAGTGCGTATATTATTTTATTTTAAAATGAAAAAATAGAATTGCACCAGCAAAATAACTTCCTGCCTGTTCCAAAAAGTGAATCAATTTATTGTATGTACCGACAAGTAGGTCGTCTTTGTACGTATTTTAAACTTTTCTGCAAAAACTATTTAGAAACAAAATAATTAAATCACTCTTTCATGCTTCCTATTGATTTGATCGACTGTTTGTACAGAAGCGAATGCCGTCATATTATATCCAGTCTGCAGAGCTGCACTTGGTCAGCATAGTAGAGTAGTCCCAAGGTTTCCAGAATTAATCTCGACATTAAAATTTACGAATCTGATAAATGCAATCCTATAATGTATTTAACCTGATCTTGGATTTTGAATAATAGGAAGTTCACTACAAGGATTTCTGAAATATATTTTTTTTTACTGTGTAATAGGCTTGCGTTTGACTGCGAGCTCACCTGATGGTAATTTGGCACAAATATAATAAACTCAATGATAACTAGTAGTACAACTTGCTGTTTTACTGAATAGTTACATTTCACAGGTTCTTACCGTGCAAAATGCCTTGTGAGAATGCTAATTTTGTTAGTAATAAATGTAGATATATCCAATTTTATTGTTATGAAATCAAATTTGTTGTAGTAATTTAAGCAGGCAATTCATTATTTACATAACAATTAGAATGCAATGTTATCAGGAAGCATTGAATAGATTAAATAAATGACATATAATTCACTATAATTCTAAAAATGTATTCACCTTATAGGTAGTGTAAATACTTTATTTTAACTCATTATTTCAAGTTCAATTCCAATTCGCACCATTTGAAGCAATGTGAATCTACAATATAAAGATCTGTGAATACCTACGTACTTATACAATTTAATTTTGATTTATAATCCTATTAATTCACTATTGCCTTTTGATACCGGAGTAATGATTAAATCACTTTTGGCTAAGGCACGGTTTCATTTCATTTTCCTAGGCATTAAGATACTCTGCGATTTATAGCTGCATAGTTAATTAAATTATTAATTTATTAGTTAATTAATTGATCTTTGTTGAAATACATATTCACATATATTTGAAATATTACCTGTATTATATCAATCATATCTAAATTATTATTAACCATAAACAATCGTTTTTGTTTAGGATATTTCAGACCAATTCAATGTTTGCGTTAATTTTATTTCAAGAAAATTACTATTAAAATATATACTAATTTACTTTACATAAAAGATCACATAAATAGCGTTGGTCTTTATTACGAAGAGAATGTAGTTAATCTTTCAGTATATTAACATATTTTATAACAACTGTAAACAGGGGCGGCTTAACCTATAGTGCAGGGTGTGCAACGCACACCGGGCGCTGCCGTCTCAGGGGGCGCCGCGGCGGCAAAAGAGCGGCAAAACCGCGATAGAGTTACGCCTTGTGTTGTAAGTTCTATGGGCAGTGAAACAGAAATTCGATATATTTCGCTTCTATTTCGCCGTCCATAAAACTTAAAACACAAGACGAAACATGAACTGTCGCGGTTCGCCGCTTAGTTTCGCAACAGAGATGTGCTACAGGCATAAAAACAATGAGTGTTATTCTGCCGTCATAAGAAAGGCCGTAACTAATACCATACTATAAGCTATACCTACTTATAAAATAGCTTGTTGGAATATTAAAAAACTTTCTTGTTACGACGGCGCGGGGGGGGGGGTGTCAGGCCTATGGTGCGCCAGGGTTTCATTGCACACGGGCGCTATACGAGCTAGAGCCGCCCCTGACTGTAAAAGTACTTGTAATTGTTTGAAAATAGTTTCGATTCAAAAGCGGCGATTTTAACTGACTATTATGTATTTTAAAAAAATGTGTTCAATCAATAAGACATAATTAACCTATTAGTTAGGTGGCGGTGTTAATTTAACAGTACGTTGCAAATGCGCTTTCAAAGACAGACATTACCCTATTGACTACACAGCTGCCAAATGAATGATACGAAAGTATGAGAAATACGGAATTATGAAAATATATGACAATTTTTAAACGGGACATTTTACAACTTCTTAAATAATTATTCTCATGCTATCGAAAATCTCCAAACTGTGACATTCTCAATTTCATTTGTAGCAAGTAAGGTAAACAGGTAGTTATGTACGTATCGAAAAGTATAATAGGAATTAAACGTGATAAAAAGGAAACCAGAGTGGGTGCAACCACAAAACGATAACTATTATATATAACGTCAATTATGTAAACTACGATACAATCTATGATTCGTATGTATTATTTTGTTTCAATATGTTCCAATTAAACTAGTCAAATACTAATGCCAATGCATTCAAATGTCATTCATAGCTTGGCAGAACTCATTAACGTAAAATATAAGCCATAAATGATTATTATAACCATATCTAGCTACTAACATTAAATACAACATGTTCGATCCAAAACTCTGTACTTATAAAATTGTTATGTAATAAGCTACTGCATCTATGTTTTATATGAATCGTCGCTAATTGAAGGAATATTTCTTGTCTATGTATAAAAATAGTACAACTCATAGTAAAGTTTTTCTATTAGATTAAAATTGCTATTACTAAATCTGATATATTATGCTGAGGCACTGTTACTAAATTACAATAAGCTATATTATGTTCCCATTAGGACTCTCGTGTGGCAGTTTTCAAACCATAGACAGAACTCTTATAAATTCATTGCCACAATGCTATACTTAACTACTAAATTGCCAATAACTTGTGAAATAAAAAGTCAGTACTATTTCAAAATCACAAAATTTCTACGCTACACACAAAATACATGATTTGTAATTCTTAATGTAAAAAAAAACATTCATCACAATTGAATGACAGCTTAACTTCCTCTTCAAACTATACTCATTTCAAGATGCTAAAATTCACAACACTTCACTATTATGATATATAATTTCCAATTTATAACAATAACACTGAAGATATCCTTCTTCGTATAACATCTTAATTATTATTGCATGCTCGAATAATTTTCATTAAAAGTCAAAAAATCTAGTACAATTTCTTATACTTATTAAAAGATGAACTCTCATATTTTACACTTATATATTATACTTATTATGAAGACACAACCGTAATTATTCAAGTTTTTCATAAATTCAGCAACATCTACCTAGATTTAACTATTAAATCGAAACATCCTACTTAGCTATCTCCCACTTGTAGTAAACTAGCGAGACTATTCTACTGTTCTCATGAAATGTTTTATTATTTCTCTCGAGATATTTTATCGTGTCAAGATCTCCCATCCATAAAGTTTACAATATCCACAATTGTCGTGCACAAAAATAAATGACATATTATTTCTTACTTAAAAAAAAATAACAGTTCATATAATCAACAATTATGACATGGAAGACGAAGCTGTTCTAGTGCCTAATAATAGACCAACTTTTAAGGTATAGAATAACAATATGTGAAAATTGAAACAACTTGAATTTTCAAAGGATAGAAATGTTACAGATTATTACAATGGCTACTATAAAGGATTAGCTGAAGGTATTACATATTACCTAATTCTATAACTTAACCTATTGCATAACCTTAAAAACATTATTGAAAACAATGTCTCTTACAACGTAATTGTTAAAATGCATATATGTATTTAGTAATAAAATCATAGAAATAATCATACATAACAGGGGTAACAAGTATTTGTAAAAACGCTGGAGATTTTATAACAAATGAATCGATTATAATAATATAAGCAACGGATGCCTTTTTTCAGATTTGCACCAGTCTTAAAAATGGATTTAACTATAAAATATACTAAACCATGTGCAATTTGTAACACTTAGCACCATTTTCTAAAACGTATCTTGTTTACACTTTACATTAAAAACAAACATTTTGTTATGACTATATACTTAACAAGTTTTAAACATCGGTTGTGGTTCTTAATCATTCATAAATATACATATGATATCTGAAATTGAGTAAAGATTATAGTTTATACTATAAAACTAACCAACAAAAAGTCATTTTCACATTGCTTATATCTGCTCATTTTCTTGAGAACTTGTGCTAAAATATAAGGTATATTTAGCTAAAACATAATCTTTCAAAGTGTGACTGCTAAATAGGTAGAAAAACAATCTAACATTTTTCATAACCACAAAATCCTCTCTGTTGTATTCATTAGAACTCCTAATTATTGCATTGATTACTAAATAGTGTATACCTACCTCACCTAAAAAAGTTCTTATTGAATAGTTCACTAGGATATTATTGAGCGGGGTCCCGATTCGGTGAGAAGCAGGCCGCCGAGCAGCGCAAACGCCGCAGCGACCAATAAGCGTCATGCACGCTGTCGGGGGCGCGCGGAGCGGCCACTGCAGGAGCCAGGCGCGCGCGCGCTCCCATACCGTCATTGAGCTGGCTTTAGCGCCGCCAACTTGCGTCCGCGTGCGCGCGCTTCTTGCCGCGAAGTTGTGTACTCGAACCATAGCACGTTGGGAATCAAAGTTGTATCCCGTATCATAAGCATCTCACAAATTTTACTGTAATTCATGAAAAACAAATGTTTACAGTGTTGTCTTGAATCAGTCATTATAACTCAAAACTGGATGAAGATCAAATGGAATTTTATGATCATTGCCACAAATATTTCAAAGTAACATTTTTTAATTTAAAAACCTGTGAACTAGGTGACAAACATAATTTGCATACAAAGCAAGTAACATCCAATAGTCTAGTTCACAAGTTGGTAAGTTTTAAGAGCTCTTTCTGAAAAATCAAAACTCTCATTTTTCAAATGTCCATTTACATAATATCCTTTTCTGTTATATATGCTAATGAATGTTTTTTAGACATTTTCCTAAAAGTCAATGTAAATCTAATGAAATAACCATAACACTGTAACTATTGTCAACAACTAATACCATCTTCAACTTGTGAGCTAGACATTAGTATAGTATATTATAAAAATACTTACAAAGCCACCAACTGTGGGAATAGTGGTGTTAAGAATCTATGTACAAGGAAGAACCACAATGTTGCAAACAAAAAACCCACAACAGCTCCAACAACCACCTGGCCTGTTGTGTGATAATTCAAATATACTCGTGCTATGCTCACAACTATTGCAAGAGTTATACAACAGCTAACTATAATTACCCTCCACAATGCCGATATTATACTGTTGTTGTTTATATGATGCAACCTGGAAATATACTTAATTTTTACTTAGAATTTCTAATTAAGTAATACAATAAGCACTCAAGAATGAGAACATTCTTATGTACAATATGTATGCTTTAAAAATGTACATAAGTTACTGACCTAATAACAAAGAAATATAACACATAAGTACTAAAGAACCATGTAAACTGAGCATGTGATGAGGGCATTCCATATTCATTGTACAAGTGTCCTCTTGCTAGTGGTCTAGGCTCACAAATGAGGTTCTTCAAAAGTATATTCAATAGTTCATTGATCAGAGTGCCACAGAAGAATGATATCTGTAAGTATTATGTTTAAAAATCAAGGCCTTCAATATAAGATCATAATTAATATTAGGCTATTTAAATTTTTTATATTTAATAAATCTTACCGTGTGCAAATCTCGCCGAAACAATATCAGCGCTAAAAATCCAGCGCCAATTCCAAACGGTGACAAGCTTATAAAAGCAAAAAACTTTCCTAACATGTCACCTGTAAGGAATAATATTAATTATACTAAGTGTAAATTTCTATAAATACACGTAATCAATTTAGAACTATTCAAAAAATATAATAACCTTTCGGATATTCAACTAAAGTGAGAGCTAAAGGTTGCCACTCAATATCAGCATTGTTATGAAGCAATTCGTTTCTTTTGTCACCCATTTCTATATATAACAATTCATTGAGAATATGCACTCGAATTAAATAGGTTTGTAAGAATGTAAATACATAATAACATATCTTTATAGAATATATTCTATTAGGTACGGGACGTCAACAATAAATAATCCAGAAATGCCACTCTTCACGCAAACATGTCAGTTAAAACTTTGATTACAAATCTGACACCTGGTCAACGCTCGCAGAATGTTAACAAATAGAAAAGGACGTTTTTTCTCTATTGACTCGAAATATTATTGTTGGAAGTAAAATTTGTAATGTACACCATATTTTAATAATTTCGTTTTTATATCTAGACTTTTATTAGTTTTTATTCAATTACCATTGAAGAGTTCGAACTGATAAAGACTTAATCGTATTACATTTTTTATTTTCATGTAGTATATTTATTAAAGGTGTGTTTTTGTGGGTGCATAAGATCTCAGTGAAATCTTTAATAAAATTTATGATTAAAGTTTATGTTTTCTCTTTTGACGAAAATTCATCTTTTGCTCTAACTAGCGTGTCAGCTATCAGATGGTATAATTCATTATTCTAATTAGATTATACATTAAAAAGCATGAACCTTATGTTTTCTGCTATTCCAAAAATTCGTCACAAAAGCCTTTTTTTATTGTTAAAAAAAAGGTATTATTAACTACTGTAAATGTAGAATGCCTTTTATAAAGAATCTGTTAACTAAAATGCCTGTTACAGATTGCCAGATTGTGAACATTTTCGTAAATAAATAAAATTTATTAACAAACAAAGTGAAATTTTTGTATTTGTATAAATAAAATATCTACACATCAACCTATTTACGTAAATATTTCTAAATTGATATGCATTATTGTCAAAAAGGAAAGTAATTTTAGATTGTTAACATGAACTGTTTAATTTATTCAAACACGCGGTCAGAAATTTTTAACAAAATTGTTTATAAAGATGTTTTGTAAAATGCAAAATATAAAAAATGTCTTACGATTCTGTTTTATTATTATATTGTACGAAAAGTCGCACGGGTCAGCTAGGTAACAAAATTAAACCATAGATACACATTATATAGGTATTGATTCATCTCACTCGTTCATAGAAGTCTTTAGTTCATGGTTTTGTTGATTTCATTCAATTCTTAGTTCTTTCTTTTGTGGTTCCGTAATTTCGTCGTCAAAATAAAGGGTGGAAGTTAATACTTGTAATTTGTAAAACCCAAAAATGGCAGAGTCGGAAATTGCGGACTTGGATCTTACAATCGATGATTTAGTTCCGAAAAGTCCAGAAAGGTAATAGTTCTGTTTATGATATAATTTATACACTTGTAATTGTATAAACTTTCCGAAGTGCATTGCATTCTTCGACTGTCAATCATCTACGAAATTCAAGAATCGTTATCTGTATGAACCTGTACTAATTTATATCAATAACTCTGATAACTAGTACATAAACTAATTAAATCCAGTGCTTTGACTTTTGACCTAGTTCTTGTACCTTTTTTGTAGTTGAAAGGACCTACCTACATAACACCTACTTACCAACCTACTTGCATTTCACTAGACTAATTTCATATTCAACTTAAGGTATGATTCATTGTCCCTGATTATCTTAGTTGATATTGTATTTCAAATCAGTGATTTATAATGGACTTTGAATAATTGATGTATTATTGTCACTTCAACTCCTTACTTGCTTTTCCTGTTATTATTTCTCTACTAAATAATGTACCTAAACCAAATATAGCTTTAACTTTTATGAAGTATCTTTACTCAATTATACTAAACATAACTTATTCATTTAATTGCTTTATTAACTGAAGTAACTATCAATTATCTGCTATTGCATTAATAATATCATAAATATGCTGCAGGTTATATAAAATTAATTATAAATAATATTTCATTCCATTTTAGACTGGCCGAAGAAAAGAAAGAGAATGGAAACCATTTGTACAAATTTAAAAATTACAAGGGTGCCCTGTGTATGTATGACGAAGCCATAAACCTGTGTCCAGAAAATGCAGCTTATTATGGAAATAGATCTGCCTGTTACATGATGTTGGGCTTCTACAAAAAAGCCTTGGAAGATGCTCAAAAGTCTGTTGCACTTGATTCAACATTCACAAAGGGATATATCAGAATAGCAAAATGTTGTATAGCCCTAGGTATAACAATAAGATTATGTTGAAATAATTTATCCAATGTCAGTATTTCTTTGTCGATTAAATATTGTTGGCACATATCTATATCATATGTGAGAAAAAAATCTAATATTCAATGATAATTAAGACTATAACATTTTGTGCAGTATACAATTACAAAATTACATAATAAAATGTATCTTTGTGATGTGGCTATTTTACATCACATTGTTAACATTATAGTACATTATCTATGCGTTTACAGAGCAAGTCTAGCCATGTACTTGTTCATGCCTCTGATGTGACCCTCTAAGACACATTGTTCCCATAGTTTAGAGTAGACCTGTTTTCCTGAAAGGACTTGACAAGTCTCTTTACTAGTTATATTTTTGTAAATAGTACAATACTTTGATAATGTAATGAGAATGACAAATCTAAGACAAGTGAATACATAGTTAGGCTTAATGTGATCACCAAAAAAAAGTTTACTAATACACTACACTAGTAGTATTTAGTGGGATGCCTGTATGATTGTGATTACAGGTGACATTTCTGGTGGAGAACAGGCAGTTCGACGTGCCAGTGAACTCGGCGGACCAGACTGTGCAACAAGTGAACGCCGCGCTCTCGAATCCCTGAGAAGACTTCATGAAGATGCACAGAAGGCCATGGATAGTGGGGACTATCGTAGAGTCGTATTTTGTATGGACCGCTGCCTTGATTACAGTCCTTCAAGTTCAAAGTAAATAAACCTTATATGGCAGATATTACATTAGTTGCATGTTATCTAAGCATCTTTTTAATTTGATCTCTATACCTTTGCTACAGAGCAAAACTAACCAAAGCAGAATGCTTGGCAATGCTTGGACGATGCCAGGAAGCTCAAGAAATTGCAAATGACTGTTTGAGGTTCAATGATTTTGACACTGAAGCCATATATGTGAGAGGACTTTGCCTGTATTTTGAGGTACTATTTTTATTTTAATTACAATTGTGATTATTAAAGTTAAACTTTACAATTCTCCATTATGTTTGTGTTGATTACATTATTTACAGGACAAAGATGAACATGCATTCAAACACTTCCAACAAGTTTTACGATTAGCACCAGATCATAAAAGAGCAATGGATGTATATAAAAAAGCAAAGCTACTCAAACAGAAGAAAGAAGAAGGTAATTTTACTAAAAAATGTGTATTATCATATTGTTCTGTAATGTCCGTCTGTGCTTTTATTTGTTTACATGTTTTGTATACATACATAAATGTAATGAATATAAGTAAAAATAATAATATAAATTCATTCTTCAATATTGTTTAAAGGCAATGAAGCTTTCAAAATGGGCAGATGGGAACAAGCTTTAGCCTTGTACAACGAGGCATTGACTATAGACAAAAATAACAAAACTGTAAATGCCAAACTGTATTTCAACAAAGCCACTGTATGTTCCAAACTGAACCAAACTAAAGATGCAGTAGATGCATGCACTGCAGCTCTTGAATTAGACGAGAATTATGTCAAAGCTCTTCTGCGCCGAGCCAAGTGTTACACAGAGCTGGGAGAATATGAAGAGGCTGTCAAAGATTATGAGAAGCTGTATAAAATTGACAAAAGTAAAGATAACAAACAGTTGCTCCATGAAGCTAAAATAGCGCTTAAGAAGTTCAAACGCAAAGATTACTATAAAATTCTTGGTGTTGATAAATCAGCATCTGTAGATGACATTAAAAAGGCTTACAGGTGAGGAGAAATCCAAAATTGTTGCCACCATAAAAATAATGCGGTGTTCTAGAGTTTAATAAAAATTATCTAATCATACCATATATACATAATTATTTTTATAACTTAGATCTAATACACAAGATTGTAGAAATGATCACTATTATTAGGTGTAGTTTTTAGTTTAACCTAGTAAATTTCTCTACATGTTTGTGTTA
>DWUN01005163.1:0-10043 GCA_018249975.1 Passova gellias | reverse complement strand
GAAGATTTTATTTGCTTTCTTTGTTCAGGAATAACCGAAATAGAGAGGTTTTTCAGACAAATATTAAGGGTTTACTCAACCGTTGAGATCGTGTGTACATTTCTTGGACCACTTAATACCTATATACATAAACATAACCGTAACAACGAACGTATTGCTTAAAACGAATCGTATGTATTTCTTGAAACGAATGGACTCTTGCTATGTAAACCCTCTTAACCGAAGAGGAATATAACCTGAAAGCACTAGATCTAAGCACGGCCTACTTTTGTTATATCTAAGACGAATCGCATTAAGCTAATGGACGTAGAAATAGCCCATTCCGTGGTATCGGAGCCAAACTATTGAATGAGGACGAGCAGGTTTTACACCGAAATGAGTATGTTTTTGAACCAACTCATTTTTGGTAGAGCTTCTTCTTTGAATCTTCAAATATTAGTATACGTATTTTACAAATCATAATTTTGTAATGTATCGCATATTAAGAAATAGTTTATTTATATTATGACATTGACGCTAGGTTGGCAAAAAGCACTAAGCCAATTATTTGTGTCCTTATGGACTTCACGTACTTCTTCAAGCTTCGGCATTATTAGTTGTTATTATCTGTTTATTAAGTTGTCATCATGAAACTGTATAATTTGGTACCAACTTATAAATTTTAAGTACACATCTTTGAGGAGTGGGAAAGTGAGATATCCCGTTGTGACAAGGTTATCTAACATTAAAATTTTAACTACATACAGAAATATAAAATAAAAGGTCTTTGATTGTAGTATCGGTGTGATGAGAATGATCACACACGGGGTAAATATCGCTGTTGTACAAGCTCGGCACGTCCATGATTGGTCATTTCAGTATATCTCTGTTCCACGCTACGGGAATCCCAAATGAATTACGTGAATTGTTTATATTCGTGGTCCGATTTCGTTCACAATCTGGATCGGGAGGTACACATTGATAAGTTCATCCTTTGTTTACATTAAGCGCTATTTATAATGCTAATGTCCGTAATAATTTTTTTTAAATCTAACAATCATGGTGTTGCCAGCTTTGAGTTTCATTTTTGAATAATCTGTATACCTATCTACTTGTACTTATAACGTAGGTTAAATGATAATATTTTTAATTTTACACCATTTTAGGTCCAGCGTAAAATTAATTAGCATTTTTTAAAATTCGATTGCGTTAAATTAAGGTTGATTAATATTTTATTTTAAACTTGTATCGACTTTCATGTAACTAAATGGCAGGATAGTAAAAATTTGCGAAATAGCTGTGTGTACGCTCATGTAACAATTAAATAACAATAACGAGCGGTGACCCCTTCCGTGTTAACGGTTGGAGTAACACGATCTTTTATCGCCTCGCCCATATATTATTACCACCGAACACCCATTGTCCGTCAACCATTAACCTGGCTTAAACGATTTAATTTTCTACTTTCCCTCCCATATATTGCTAACTATCGATGGCACCTAATCACGGCCCACGGACAAGATAATCCCCCGATTTATTGCCCATAACAACGGACACTGTCGTCAGTCGAATTGATATTGTGGTCATACAGATTTATAAACAGTATGTTACCATTGCTGCTAATGAAATTATATTGAATTGTAATAAATTACAGTGACAATGCTCTAAAGCTGAGCGACCACAATGATGGCTATTTACAACGCATCGTATTTAACTTAAATAGTTCTGCGGTCAGAGCGGACCACCCCAATATTCGGTAACACACAATTGACATAGGCGAGATGCTCCCTTCCTATAGGGCATGATAATAAATTTTATGGGAGCAATTGCTTTGTTTACGTCTAAGAAATTAACAATATATACCTACGAATACAAACACGTGAAAAAAAAATTTCGTATAAAGCAATCTATGTGCTTTTATTTTAAATAAATTTCAACAATGAACTTAGCAGTTACTTGAAATTGCCTTAATAACGACACATTTCAATATTTCGTCCTTTTTTAAATGTACAATTAGAGTTAATTTAAATTTGTACGTGTTTAAATTTCTTTTTTATAAATAAATAAATAAATAATAATTTTATAGAATAAGAGAGCTCATTCTCACGAGCTTCCATTTGGTCCGTGACGTGTCCAAAATTCTCGTGGACAAAGGTCCGATGGAGCAGGAGCGTAGGTAGCCCGCCGGCGCGTCAATATCGTCGACAGCGGGACACCATTGTCGTTGGCCCCATTGTACACCCTGACGTAGCGATGCACTGGCTAAAAGTCATTAATTTTAGATCACAAAGCGAGAAGCCACAATTCGGAACACTGAAAAAAATTAGGGCCATTCAGGACCGGCCACTGACACAAGTATGGAGTTGTGGCCGCGACGCTCGCTGGCATCGATTCGAAATTTAAATTAATACGGCATTTTATTATTGGAATTCCACCGAAAATGTAAGAGCTGCTTTTAAAAATATTGCATTAAGATTTTTCGCTTCAATTAGAACAGGCAACGCTACTTATAATACTACCACCTTGTTAGAGAAATAAATTATTTTTGCTTTTAAAAAAAAAATTGCTCACTTGGCAGAGATGTGAGCGCGCATGAGTTTTTTTTATATCAAAATGTACATTGGCCAGTAATGAACGACATTTTGTAAAGAAAGCACAATACGTAGATGAACGAAGTGCTGTCCATTTATCAATAGGTATGGATCTTTTTATTATACCAATGCGTGTTTTGCCGTCTTTTGAATCAATCGTAGCTGACTTACCGGTTATAGAATTCGAATTAGGCCAGGCTTACATTGCGCTAGACAATTATATCTACTATGGACTTTCCTCCGTTTCTTTTGTACTGTAATAATTTGTAACAAAAAACTATTAATACATACATAACATCACGCTAGGTCCCTAACGGGGTAAGCAGAAAGCACCGAGTGCCAAATATCTCTGTCCTTGCAAACCTGACGCGCTTCGTCTACATTCATTACTCTCTGCATGCATAAACGCCGGTTTCGGAGACTCTTGACTCCTCCGTCAACCAGTATCCGACCTATTTGGTCGAGATATGAGTCTATGTCTACCTCGGCGCCTACATCCATCAACACTCGCATAACTATTAATAAATATAAGAACTACGAATAAGAGTGTCGTCACATAACTACTGTTTCTATTAATCGTTGTCATTGTGTTTTTGGCGCGCAAATAGTTTAATCAAGACATATCAAATTCGACAGCAAAAATAATCTTTAACTTCTCTAAGCTACATAACGTGTTTATGACAGTTTCTTGGCTTATATCTGTATTTGATTTTCGCAGTATAAACGTACACTATTAATATTAACTTTTGCGAATTACACACTTCTTCCATGCTTAAAAAGGGATACAACAAGTTTAGTCTTCACATAACATTAAACATACGTAAACGACATATATATGAGAGTTCACATAGTGTGTACCCGGCATTATACTCCCTACTGGACACAATCGCTTTGTTCGTACGTCCATATCTGTTCCGTCAATCTTTCATCACTCATTTGTTCTGCGCGTCTGAATAAACGTGTCATGCTATTTTTTATTCAAGGCAACTGTTATGCTTATCAGTTATCGTATTTGTTTTTGTCATACCTGTTCCTCATCTTTATATCAATCAGATCTTTTAAATGGGCCCATATGAAGAGACGTGTAGAGTCGAGAAGTATAAAAAAAAGGAAGATTTATTTAAATACTAATTATTTAATTTACGTTTGTGAATTACCGTGTAATTTCTGAATTGCACTTTCGTTTCAAGACAAATTCACAAAATATTTTTTTCCAAAATATTGGTTTGGTGCAAAGGTTACATTTATAAATTATGATTTTCGATTTGCATTACTTTTTATAGCGAATTTACCGTTTTTTGCTCAAATTCAGTATTTGGGGTGACAGAAGAGAGCTTACAAGATAAAAATTAACAATACAGTAGTCTAATAACTATGGGAATATAAAACAAATATTAATTAGAAAAAAAATAAATATTCTAGTTTTTTTCCGGTGTTCAGCCCAGCGGGCGGTTAACGGCCAGTGAATAATATAAAGTCCAATCCAATAACACAATTTTTCTAAATATAATTGTGATGTCATGACTTCAGTAGGTTAAAAAGAGAGCATTATTTTGCTTAGTACCAATTCAACTATGTAATCCCTACCGATATTATAAATGTGAATGTAAGTTTGTTTGTTGCATGCGAACACTACTTAACCAATGAAAATGAAACTTTGTACACGTATTATTAGAGGTATTAGAAGTAACATAGGATACTTTTAAAGAAAAAAAGCCTACTTTTTTATCTTTCGTACAATAACTGTTTTGTTTAATTCAAACACGGACCAACTCGCAGGCACTGCTAGTCTGTCATATGAGCGACGTGATAAGGGCTCTTTGTGTCACGAAGCTTGGGTGCGGTCCCGTAACGCGTGTAGCGGTCACTCGAAAAGTTATAAAACGTACATAATGCACCTTTGTTGGCATCTTGGATTTTAGGCACGCTCCTGTCGTAGGGTTGCCACACGCCAGCGTGCCAGCAGAGGCGGCGCGTATGTTCGAGACAGCGGAGTCTGGCAATGTTTTTGATTTTTAACAAGAAAGAAACGCGATACATTTCGTGAATATTAAGGGAGTTTTTATTAATGAAATACGAAACAAAAATATTATGGTAAAATTACAAATGGAACGTTTAATTTTTTATAGAATTTGCTAACCCAAGTGGAGCAACTAATGTCTCATAATATATAGAGCCCTACGTCTTGAAGGAAGATGTTGTACAGCTTTTATTATTGGTGTTACAGTAAAACCGTTATAAATACTAAATAATGAATTTCCTTCCATAGCACTATTAGTGTTAGTAAGTTTAGTTAGTATTCCTTGCTGATAGGACTATTACTTACCTGTTAGCATATATCTATACATTTCGATGTTTCTTTTTTTAAATATCGGTGTCATTTTATGTGAAAGCCGTTAATCTATTTTTGAATTCAGAACGTGAAAATATGGAAGCCCTATCCCAACTCATAGACCGAACTCGACGCCGTACCGAACGCGACATAACATGTTGTTATATAAATCACGTGGTCTTTTGTGATTAATGTCAGCGTTAAAGCATAAAGATTCATATTTAGTGCAGTCGATGTTCGTGAACGGCCGCGACAAAACCGACCGGATTAACCAGATCTATAAAATGCGGTGGAAATAAAAACTTTCTGCTCACTGTTTACACATCGCTTCCATGCCTAATTATTTATTAAAATCCCCACATAAATTAAAATTCATCGGTCTATACGTAAAATGGTTTTAGGGTCCCGCTAGTTTGGTTAGAGCGCCATCTGTTCGCGCTGCGGTTTTGCGGGTTGATGGTACCAGTTAGGTGTATTTTCATTGTTTAAGTCGCGACATGTGTGCTGAAGTGCTCTTGACGCACTCTTCTATTAATCCCATCAAATATTTATTAGCTTCATATCATAATCTTTTATTTAAATAACACTTGTGTTATGTTCAGAATGAAAATGATAGTTCTCATAGCTAAGTATATTGCTAAGTATAAAATGAAACTTCATTGTAAGATCGATTTTATGTTGTATTATATTATTAATGTTGTATTTTTTGAGGGTTTTCAGTACTTCTTAAACATATGTTTTATATGGCTCTTATGTTTTACGAATACATACGTACATAACATCACACCAGGTTCCTAACGGGGTAGGCAGATGAAAAGCACCGAGTGCCAAATAGCTCTGTCCTTGCAAACCTGACGCGCTTCGTTAGGTTTTTACGAATAAATAACATTATTGTTAACTATAGCCTTTATATGAAAGTCCTTAAAAGTTTTTGTTAATATTTATTTAAGGAGTTTTTATTTCCTCACATACAGAACCGAAACCTACAACTAATCCGCGTGCGCTTCGTTTTCAACTGTCACCATAATATTTAAACAAACCATTCAACTATTAATAACGTGTGGCGTAACAAATACGATTAAGGCCTCCGCCGTGCACGGACCACGGAGCCGGCACAGATGTTTGAGGTGAATTTAAAAGCGGCTCTACAAATAAAAAAAAAAAAACGGTTTTTTGTATCGGCTAAATTCGCTTTATCTGGAAAACCGGAATACGCGGCCCCTCCGCACCAAATAATGCTAATCATAATGGCATTACATTCATTCGTATTTCGTCAAGTATCCATGGGATCGGTCCCGGATTCTCATCGTTTTTTTGCGAAGCGTAAGTAGACTTTCTTACGCCGCCGATAATCTAATCTAACGCAATTCGGTTTCATTATTACGGAAAGAAAATATGATAATAATTTATTTGTCAATGAAGATTGTTTGATGAAAATTAGTTTGAATAGCGAATAACCTAATTATGTCAATGTATATTCAGAAAAATGTGCTTCTACACAGGTGTTTTTACTTTTATATGGATTTTAATATTCTATGTGTTCTTTTTACTGTGGTTCAACAAAATAGCCAATATGTGTGTGTAACTGAACTGCTAAAAAAAATAAAAATACTAATAAAAAGTGATGTTTACCATATTATATTAATGAATATCTATTTTCTGTTATTACATATTACAGTTATTTCATTATAATAAACTAAACCTACATAGAGTTTTAAAACGTGTACTGGATAGTTCTCGTATTCTATTTGCACGGTACCAAACTACCAATTGTAAATGTGCAGCATAATTTACATAACGTACGTACATTTATGAGGCTGTGAATATCGGTGCAGTGCAAATATCATTCATCAAGCAAACTGTTACTATTTATAAATTCCGCGTAGCCTAACCTACCGCAAAACGGCGCATTTGGTCACAATATCCCCGGATAACACAACAATATGACCAATGATGAATTTACAAACTGTGCCCATTAGCACAACTGATACAAAATATTTTGACGTTCGCCACCAAACAATGTATCGGTCTTTGGGGTATCCGACCATTACGACCACAGATAGTGTAACGAAGTGAATGGCAGACAGCTAGGAAGATCGATTCGATTTATGCGTTTTTTGCGGAATCACAATAGCCTCTATTTATCGACAGATAATGGTCGGAAAGGCACGGGAACAGTTGGCGGGAATCGCGCTCAAATGTAATGTGGTTAGCTATGGTGATCAAAATCACATGTTGTGTTTATACCGTTGAGCTTTTAATGATGCATCATTTATTGCCTTATAAATTGGAAGCATGATGCTAAATTTGATACTTGTTATAAAAATTTTTTTAGACACAAATATTGTTTATTTCAAGTCGCGTTACGCAACAAATATTTGCAATTTAGACAATTGAGATCCTTTTTATATTTTGAATTTATGTACCTACGTCTATTAATTCACCTATTAATAAGACACTTCCTGCACCAGCATTCGAAATTTAAATTGCCGAGACAACTATAACATTTTATAATCTGTGACATTTTAAGCCATGTGTCGCCGTGATTAATGTCTATGGATGATCATTAACAAACGTGTGATTGTTGACTTGATTCATTGGCGACATCAAACGCTGTGGGTGACGACGGATCCGGAAAATTTTTATTTTATCCTCAGTGTTATGAACAACAGACTAACGGCAGGATGCGTGTGCAATAAAAAGTAGATTAAACGTTTTCAGTGGTTCCTCTGACAATCCACCAATTTGACGTGACACTCCCTGCTCAGGCTAAGTTCCTTTGAATTCCTTTTATTTATTAATCGTGCGAAGGGCAGGGAAGGTCTTCTATCGATGGCGGTAAAGTAAGAATTGACTGACGAACCAGTAGATCTGGAGAGATTTACAACTTCCTGAGCGGTAGGGCGGTTGCGAGACACCTGATGAGACCTACGTGCTTTTACGACAATGTATGAAACAATGTTACATATTCGCGGAATATATTTACTCAGTAAAATATTTTGGTGTAAGTAGATATATGTAGGTTCAGTGTACTTTTCCATTGTATTTATAATCGATAGGTAGACCAATGAGCATGTCTTGTTTATAACAAAATAATGTCGATTATACATACAAATATCGTTAGCTATATATTTTCTTATTATTATTATTATTATTATTTTCATACGAGTAGTCAAGCAAATAGATTTTTTTTATTTTAATAGATACTATAAAAATTAAAAGTTTTAAATAACATTAGACACATTGTCGACAGTTTGTTCCAGCTAGGATTTCAGCGAGAAATGAATCAGTGTTCCACAGGAGGCTGCTAATTATTATTATTTTGTAGACAATAAATCAATACTTATGAATCTTCGGGAATCAAAGTAACATTCTGTTCCTGTTCAAGCGACAACCTAGACAACTAGCGCCGTCAACAATGTACCATGTTATTTAATTCTCATGCGAGTTTGTGGTGAAACGCAATAAAATATTAAAATCAGTCAACCGGCAATACCATTATTATGCGTCACTACGTTGTATAAAACAAAATCGCTTTCGCCTGTCCGTCCCTATGTATACTTAGATCTTCAAAGTATGCAACGGATTTCGATGCGGTTTTTCTTAATAGATAGAGTGATTCAATAGGAACGTTTATATAATAAGATCTGTTATATAGTAGAGAAATACTGTTACAATTTATATGGCAGAACAACATTTGCCGCGTCAGCTAGTATAGCCATAAAAAAATAAAGGAGCGCGCAACTCTCGAGTCCCGCTGTCCCGAACGCCGGATGCCGGAGAGCCCTCGTTCAGATCAGTTAACTCTTTGCGGGCCGATTTGCGTTGCGCCGACAAGTGTGCCAATAAAGGGCTTTCATGTCCCGACGCATTCGCCAACGAGTGCAGTTCAAGTGCTGTCGAGCTGATTGCCCTGAAAACATTGTTTGTAAGAATGCCAATAAAACTTCCTGTGAGATCGAAGTGTATTGATTAAGTTGCTCCAAGTACTTTTTCTTAGAACGCTTCGCTTTCTTATTGAGAGATTTTATTATTATTCTATAGGTATAGGTGTATTGTAAACGAAGGAAGTAAATCTTGTTCGAATTGGCAAAGAATTTGAATGGCGACCAGCACATAGAACAACAGTTTTTAAAAACGCCGTGGTAATTTCTTAAATGCCTATATTATAATAACTAACTATAATAGCCCCGGTCGACTCTGCCTTCTGAAACATCGTGAAAATTAGATATTAGTTGCATTTATCTGAAGACCGTATATAATTTGCTATGCCCAAGATCGTCATTTACAATGCTGAAGCATTTCAGCGTTTTTGTGCGCTGAAATATAAGCGGACGTGGCGACTGATGAAAGTTTAAGCATTACATTGTATCGTTTATTTTATTAAAATAAACGGTAAAAATATAATTGCAACTAAACAACAAAAAATACCTAAATGTTTAACATACGCTTATAATGTTTGTACGTACTATCTGTTCTTACACAAATTTGTAATATGATTCGGAAAATAAAATGACTGTACAGTAATAAAATGTAAGAATATTCTATTATAATTGTTGCTACTATTATTGTTAATATTTCCGTACGTTATACTAATGGCTGTGGATGTACTATCAATGTTAGCATGTCTGTGAGACGTATCTATAGGATTTTTTCCTTCCGAAAATCTCTCGTCTCTCCTCAAGAACCAAACGCTCTGAATACCGTAGCCGCCTAGTTTTATTAGTATTTACATACAGCTAACGTTCACATAGTTGTGTAATCCTGAGTGTTACCTGGTGATGTCACTAAGTGAGTAATTTGACAAGTCGGTCAGATAAGCCTGTTTATCAGGGAAATGCGTCACGGTCACAGGCAGTTTCCAGAATTAGAGAACAAAGGTAAATTGCTTCATGCAAACGTAAAGCTAATGGTTGGACCGGATTCGGATGTACACACTTATTTACTGATAAGGAAATAATGACATTATCATTACTTTGATGCGGATTATTGTAGGTAAATATATTTACTTATCGATTTTTTTGCTTAGAAATTCCCGTGGATTAGTCGTTGTTTTTAGAATTGCATTCACAGGTTATTCTGTAATTACTTAAGTTCCTATAACTGAGTTTTATTTACAACTAGCTGACCCGGCAAACGTT
>DWUN01005162.1:0-10045 GCA_018249975.1 Passova gellias | reverse complement strand
GGATTGCCAGTGCGCTGCCGGCTTTCGAGGAGAGCTCTTTTTACGCCTTTCTCGAAGAGCCCCACCCACATGTCATAGCGTCCCGGGAATGCCTCAGAAGGAAGTTCATTCCACATCTTACACGTGCGTGGTAAAAACGACCGTCCGACCGTCCGACCTACAGCATACGTAAATAGAAATATATAATGCAAGTTCATTCCAAGTGAAAAAAATTGTTATTATTTTATTTTAATTCATAAATAAACGTAAAACGACTTTTTATTAACGCATAAGCACTCTATTTAAATGCTTCGATGCGAATCAAAGTTATGGCTTTCAAAGGGGTCCTATATAATATTCAATTAAAAATAACACACGCGAGCTTGGGTAATAGTTGCGGGTTTGTCTGAAACGACAGAGTATTTTTTTGAATTTTCAGTTTTCTTAAGGTTTTCACAGTAGATGGTTAAGATGATGTTGAGGTTACAGCGACCCGTTCTGGTTTAATATTCTTTCGGCGTCAGATCCAAGACTTGTATTAGGACTTTTTGTCTCCTGGCTTAGTGGTTGGAGACCCTAACCGTTGAATCGGAGATGGTTGGTTCGATTCGCACTTAAGACAAATATTTGTGTAAATAGAAGTTTATATATGTCAATCAGCTGTCCGGTTTCATACCACAGGCATTTGACAGTCTAATATGGAAACAGGCAGCCGCGTGTGACAATGTCATATGAATATGAATTAATAAAAACACATACAAACAAACGGACCGAAAATGTGTTACATATTAAATCCTAGTACGGATTAGTGTTAGTAAAAATGCATCGTATTTAAATGCAACATTTCCTCAATTAATAGTCGTTGAAAAGGGATTTTTTCGCCATTATCGCTGCCATTTAGCGAGCCACATCGCCGGTTAATATATTGGCACTTAATTCGTTTCACGGCACAAGTGATGAGCGATGCAATAAATAATATTTTTCACAATACATACATAACGTCAAGCCAGTTCCCTAACAGGGTAGGCAGGGTGCACCGAGTACCAAATATCTCTGTCCTCCGTCTACGTTCGTCACCCTCTTCATGAATGCGCCGGTTTCGGAGACTCTTGACTCCTCCTTTAAAATAGTATATTGATCAATATGGAACCATAGAAAAATAGATATAGGGTAGAACTTCAATTATTTTCGATTTAAATCTAGATCAGTAGGTGATTATATAATAATAATATCTTAGGACATATGGCCAAGTCCTAAGTTAGGCAGACAACTGATAAACTATAAAGTAAACATGGTGTTAAACATTACGTTAACCTTTCTGGTATTTCATAGTGTTTAATCAAAAAACGAATAAGGAAGATATGGTTGATTCTTTCACGGGCTTATAGATTCTGAAATTTCGGACTATTTTTTGAAAGAAAAACATTTGTCAGGCGGTATGGCAAAAAGATCAGAATCGATGTAACGTTTAAGAAAAATCGCAACCAAACCTATATAGCTTAGCGTCCATGATGTTTCCTTACTACTCTATAGTCTATGGCCTAAAGCCTTGGTATGAACAATAAAAAGGTTTGAAAAATAAGTATACAGCTATTAGCGTTTAATCACCTATACCGGGAGTTGATGGATTATTGTCGTAACAGTTTTATATCTCTGTTTCGTATTTAACGCCGTGTGAATTTAATTGGAAAGCGTTTTTTTCATCAATCCGCCTGTAACTTGATGGCCGCAACGGCTTCCACTCACCAAATGGTAGATGGCTGTTAATAAATTACATACCTACCTTTACTGTTGTATGAAGGATGCATGCGCTCAATGGCGTCGGCGCAATTCAAACTATGGATACTTAAAAATAAATTATGGCATAACAAATTAGTATTATTTTTCACCACTAATTCATTGATTACTTCTGGATATCTCAACCCTCATCGGGTTGGTTGGGTATATCATTCTAATAGTTACGACTATTCAAGACAACGTAAGTTTTGTCAAAAGAATCCATTCATAGAAAGTGGTTTTCCGAATGATCAACTTTTTTACATGTGATAAATTTCATTGGTTAAGTTATGCTTTCCATAGTGTAATAGTACTTTGTAATTTGTAAAAGTAAGCAAATATTGGAACAGAATAAAAGTTTACCAAATAATGCGCAAACCACAGACCAAAAATATTTGTCTAAACAGATAATTAAGAATCTGACAGGTTACATGGCATATGCTCTTTTACCCTTTACCAGACGTCCCCGTCAGAAAAGGACTCTATCAATTTTATTCTCCAATTTCGGCACTAAATTAAAAAAAATGTCCATCGCGACGGACAAAAGCGGAATCAATTTAAAGCCTTTGCGTTTTTAATGGAGTTTAAAAGCGTAGCGTAGATCAAGTTGGCATCTATAGAACGATCGAGATGTGGACAGAGGATGGAATAATTCGAAATTTGAATTTCGGAGACAGACATTTTAGCGGGAAAGATTCATGTCCTGTGTAGTTGTGTGTCTAAATAGTTTAATATTTAAAAATGCAAACGATAAAATGAACGTTGTCTATGATTTGCTTTGAACTTGAAAATAGAAAAAGTCAAGAATTAATAATGTGTGTAGTGTAGTGATTCAATGGTTAGCAAGTGATATTAAGGATTTACTTAATTTAAAAGTTTCACATACGTCCTGTAAAATAATAACATATCTTAGTAAAAAAAGAAGAAATAACATACAAAATGTTCAATAACATACGTCCATGTAACGGTTGCAATAACGATATTATTTTATATTTCAGTAAATTACCAAGCCGACAACTCTTGGTTTTCGCTTTTAATAGCTATTATGAAAAAAATCAGTACTATTTCTATTATATATAAAAACATCGTTAAATATCTTCGAGCCCTAGGCCACTAGTTATTCATTTTTTTGCCAGAACGCAGCTGCGTCCATCAAAGTACCCTTCGATTCTAGACCGTGCTTTAATAATTAATTTGTTTACCCTTTTCTTTGTTTGAGGTCCGGCTTTACACGGAATATAGGACACTAGATGCGACATTATATTTTTATATAAAATATATATATTTTTTTTTTGGATTAGCTCGCGGGAGTGAGGTCATGATTTTTAAATTGTTTCCACTCACTGTTCTATTATCTGATAATTACATTTCAAAGCATTGTAATTCTATTTGTATTATGTAATTTGTATTATGTAATTTGTATTATGTAATTTGTATTATGTGATTTGTATTATGTGATTTGTATTATGTGATTTGTATTATGTGATTTGTATTATGTAATTTGTATTATATAATTTGTATTATATAATTTGTATTATGTAATTTGTACTATGTGATTTGTATTGTGTAATTTGTATTATGTAATTTGTATTATGTAATTTGTATTATGTAATTTGTATTATGTAATTTATATTATGTAATTTGTATTATGTAATTTGTATTATGTAATTGGTATTATATAATTTGTATTTTGTGATTTGTATTATGTAATTCGAGTTGTTCGTACTTTTTTGTAACAGTGAAAGTAATGAAAGTGACATATTTTTTATTCAAAACATGTTATTACATATAATAACTAGCAAACCGGTAATAACAACAGTTTGGTCATGCAAGATACTGTTCAGAAATATTTAAAATTCATTTTCGATTATTTGACATAATTTTTCTTATATTTCCACTTAAATATAATTTAGCCGTTAAAACATTACTAGGTATATCAATGATTAACATGCACTAAGTTTTTTTTTGTAAAAAATTATTCCAGGAAACGGTTTAATCAAACATTGTTGTGGAAGTTACGACAATTTTCATTCGACTATTTTCCTTGTTTTCGACAACGCGAACTGAGTGAGGGCCACTCTAGACGAGTTAACTAGCTTTTCTTGTGTTGCCAAATTGTTTTGTCGCTCTTCAAGTTTTTTTTCGGCAAAAAAAGGCGACGTTGTAAAGAACGCTGCGCTTTTCGGGAAATATAACACAATGGAAAGTAGCACGAAAAGAAAATATCCCGTAAGCGGTTAAGAAGTTTTAATAACCCCGTACAAAGGTAATAGTTGTTAATGATAAGCAGACAGACAGACAGAAAACGGATATCTCTGTTTTCACTTCAATAACAGTAGATTGTTTTGCGGCAAAGCAGTTCTCCTTGCCTCACTGGAACGCATTCTATAGGGATTGTTCGAGGAATGCAGCTTTCGAAACGTCCGTACCCTCCGTCCAAATAGAACGGAAAATTATTGATTCGTTGTCTGCGTTGAAATTTTTATGTCCATGGCAACCCAGTCTTCTCTATTTAAATATGCGTACTTTATACTATGTGTTTTATTAGCTCGGACCACACTGTCGACCAGTGCTTTAGAAAAAAAAAACAATTGTTCCCGACCTACGATGCCAGTTTCAACGGGGTTGGGTCATTTTTAATTCTACCGCTTTTGCAGTTTTAAAAATATCCATCCATCACCATCTTATTTCTTCAGCATAAACGTCAAAATTAATTAATCGGTATGAACTGGCTAGTTTGTTTTTTATTGCCAGTGAAAAAAATCTGTCACGCCTTTAACGCAAGTGCACAAATATCATTTTTGTATAATCTGTGGAAAGTGCGTTTTTCTCAGCATCGATGGTTTTAATTCACGCCGCTTGACCATTAAGACGTAAATAAAAGGTTTATTGAGACAATACACAGGTTTCTAACGGTTGTTGTGGCTAAGTATTTTTTTAATAATGCCAACGACCTAAGTATTGGCGAGGAGTGCTTTCAGTCTAGTCGATTTTTATTAATATTTCCGTTTTTTCGTCATGAAAGCTACCGGTCAGACATCAACAAGTCATTAGACTCTAAACAATAGGTTTGTTTATTTAATTTTGTTTTATTGTGCGCTTTTGTATTTTCTAGTATTTATATTTATTTAGCGGTCTGTTTTAGCATTATTAGATCGGGAGTGTTGTTAGCTTTTCAATAGCACACAATAGTTTGGTTTTAACGAATTTTGTAAGCGAATATCAATTATTTTATAATTTAGTTTGTACTTAATCCTTCTTTAAAAACTTTGGCGATTACATTCTTATATTGGACTTGTTATTCATGGAATGTTTAAGTGTTACGATGTTAAAAATAAATAAGAAACATTAATTAAGTAAGTAGTTATAATATGATCAGAATTATTTTTAATTCAGTTTGATTTTAAAACTAAAGAAACCGATAAAATCTCTTTTTCCGTATACTACAGTACATTTTTAACCACAGACAATAGAATACGAATGCTTATATTTCCTCTAGAAAATGGATTATAGACCAGAGATAAAACAAACTAAAATGAATATTATTGTGACACACGGCTGAGACTAATTTTATTCTGTGAGAGCGTAAAAGAGAGGGACTTTTACGCGTCAAAAATGACACATCACATTGCCAACTATAGACATTGACATACCCAAAGAATGCTGTTCCATACACACTTATAATTTCAGACGATTAAAAAACACGAGCATCTTCAAACAAAACTCGAGCGCACGCATCTTAAAAAAAACCGCACCTCACGCACTCATTCCGCCAAGTTTCGCGCCAAAAGGGGAACAGATAAGAAATGTGTACTTCTACACACTCGTCAAGAACCGTGTAATATATTATGCGAGTGTAGAAAGAACTCTCATAAAATCGAGGTATAAAAAAAAAGAATTATGATTCTTTACGAGAGTACTTAGCGTTAAATAAAACACGAATGGGTTTAAAACAATTTTTTTATTTATATCGTTTAGACTTACTTATCTAATAGAAGACGGGGCTGGAATATTTTTCAGCTTTTTATATTGTGTTTTACAGGTTAATAGCAGAGAGAGATTTTCCATCTACTCAGCTGAACAAATTCCTCTACAGGTCTCATAATCGGAAGGTTTAGGCAGTAAGACTTTGTGTAAGAGCCGACTATCAGACTTCACACACCAAAGAAGAAAACTGCCATTGCTGGTGTCTTCACGATATTTTCCTTCACTGTTTAAACGGGGGATGTTTATTTTTTTTATTTATAAAAGGCATGTAACTGAATATTGAGAGGTGCGCGCCAACTCGAATGACCGAACACAGATACTGAAATCCAAATCACCACGCTGTTCACTGCTATTAGATTTTACACTGTAATTAATTAATACATTTTATAAACTGGTTAATTAAGAAATCTGTGTTTTAAAAATGTCTTATTAAACTTCTGTGGTTGATGCTTTAAACTTACCATTCATAACCATCTATCCAGTATGCTATGGCTAAGTAAATTGACATCTTAAAGTCATAATTTCCAAGTTAAAAAAGTCCTTCCAATTAAACATCGTTACTAGACTGGATGTAAATGTAACGGTAAATTAAAAAAAACCGTTCTTTTAAAAATGTAGGCAGTCTAAAATATCCTTGGCTTGGGTTCGCAGCTAAAACGCTTTAAAGTTGAAAGAGTCCTATTTAAGTAGGGCTGTCGCATTTGATTTATCTCAAGCAATATTTATTTCAATTTATTTATTCCGACCTCGTACTCTGGAATTGTTTATTTATGTGTAAAACCGCTATTTAAAAATAAATCACTTCATGGTAATGATTACCGCAGACCATATATATACATATGCAACGATAATTAGGCTTGATCGCCAAAAGTCTTAAGCTGTTCGAAGATTTACTTTATTAAGTCGGTCATCAATTGATGATAATTAATTGTAACCGATGCTCATTACGAATGGTAAATGCCCAAAATGAAAAACGATAAGTAATTGACGTGATTTCTGTTCAACTTGTAAATGTATTACGGTATACATGCGGACTGACCAATACATTCTTTATTGTCAGTTTTAATTTCATGCTTAAGACCGGTTTTGTTCGTCTTCCATTTTCCGTTTGCAGTGACAGGCATGGTTGCTGGATAGACTTATGCCCAGCATTGGGATATAAAAAGTGATGAAATACACATATGACAAAAATTGTGATAATGAATACATTTTACATTTTAGTCTGCATTATGCCGAATGTATTTCCTTTCCAACTCAAACGCTCTTGATGTGTTCTTGAACAAATTGCCTATTTTTTTTACTGTGTAAATAGGCTTGCGTTTGACTGCGAGCTCACCTGATGGTAAGTGAGGTGCAGTCTAGGATGAAGCATGCTTGTCTAGAATGTGCCTTAGATTCACTCTTATTTTATATTTTTTTAATAAATTTTAGTAAATTTCCTCTCAGAGACATCCCTATTGTATTAATTGAAGGCAATCTTACTGGATTATTTGCGTAAACGAATCTATCTAAAGTCGACGCGAGGCTAATTCGCTTTCTCGTTTCCAAATCTGTTAAATCTGTGTTTATTACGACCCCTCAATCCGTTAAAACTTTTTTATTATCTGTTTCCCTGCGTTGCATTGATTTATAATTTGTTGTCATGACGTAAATGAACATTTTGGCGGGCTTCTTTATACCTAAGTCCTAATTAATATTCATGATCTAGGTGCCAGTGTTTTGTTTCAAATTATTAAGCGTAATAATATACCTATTGTATGAAGTCATATTAGGTCTTTCAAATATTAACAACTGTGTAGCAATATTTTCTATTATCTTATTATATCAAGATACAATATGTTTATAAACGCGTGGTATTAGCGAATATTATAACTATTATCTTCTTAAATTCGTTGTTTTTTTAATAAATCAGGTCTTCACTTTAAATATTTAAGTATACTTTAAACAATCTGCAGGACATGCATCTTCTCCATGAGTTATTTCCATGCACGTATCACTACAGATAAAAAAGTTATGTTAAAAATATGAATAAATTAAAAGAAAACTGTTATAACTTATCGCTATTATGTGAAACCTCACTCGTTTTGTATGTACGAGATAAACATTAACAATCTATTGTCTCTTTCGTGTATACTCAAAGGCTGACACTGTTTCTATCACACGGCGACTTACATTCATCTCTGTAGTATTTTAAAGAATTTTCATGATAAAGCTACTTATTTCAGTCGAAACTGATACTGTTATGTACATTTCAGTAGATAACAGATCGCAAATACGGCACCGTTACCAGGTTACCGTCATCACAACGGCCCCTGAGACCCGGAGTCGTGGCGCTTCGCACCTCGCGGCGTGCCCCTTCAGAGGGCGAAGCCCTCGGGCTAGCATTCGTATAGCGTAGACAAACCTTGTTACGAACAGAACTAGCACAAAAGGCAGAGTTATATGACGCAAAATTACGAGCCATATTTAAAAGCGCGATATTGTAATGGCCGAACTGTCAAATTTTCAAAATGGCGTCGAATTTTTTTTTAATCGCTATTTAACATTATACAAAAATCATTTGCACCGCAGTAGTTATTATTAGTAGACTGTGTATTTTAGTTTGGTTATTCAGATAGTTTCCAATTAAATATCGAGGCTGGCAGACTTACAAGTGGTTATAACCTTAAAACAGTTCACGGAATTCGTCTTAAGATCGAATCGTTGAAATATGATTTTAGTTGATTTTAATTTAAGCAAACGTAGACGCTAATGAACGTATAATTAATGATATTCCAGCAATTTCTCGACGAAACAGAACATTTAGATCTAGAACAAACACAATCTTACTGAACGAATTACACGAGTATGGAACATTTCCCGCCTACTCAAAGATGTAACGTATTTTTTTTTTAAATTTTCATCAAGTAAATACGTTGACTGTTATGGAATCCAATATTTCATGTTCATTCAGCCTGTAATAATGTATTAAAGCATTTGTAAAAAATGTCACGTCTACATGAACAGTATTATGTGTCCTGGAACAGGATTATAGGAATAAACCTAGTCGTAACACAAGCGATGAGCCAGGTTAAATAAGATTTTATAAACTATATATTTTCTTCGAAGCCAAAAAGGGTTAAAGTTCTGCAGATAATGAAGTTATTTTTTCAATGATTACCACCAAAATAAATCTAAAGTGCATTTATAAATAATTTAAAGATTTAAAGATTAAACTAGAGTGTCTTGAAAGTCCTACGAATGTTGGAAAGAATTGATTTTTCTTAGGTTCTATCTGTGCATTATGAGCTCTTTGGTTTCTTTGATCACGGGGGTAAGCCAGGCACTTTTGTAGTTGAATTGGACCACATCCCTAGATTCATTCGAATTGTTTCACACCCTTGCACTAATAACTGTAATAATGATCGACGCCTGTTGGAAGCCGGGAGGTGTAAGGATTTTAATGGAAACCAGGACGGCAATGGATATAATTGGACTGAAGTTGGTATAATGAAATACTAGCTTCGCCCGCAGCTTCGCCCGCCTGGAAATCAAACAACAACAAGTGTTACAAAGTTTTCTTTGTCAAAGTTGCGACATGTTCGTAAAACAGTTCACTGTTTCTGGAAATTCCTGGAAAAACTAAAAAAATGGGAGAAAAAAGTAGCCTATGTTCACCCCAAGACCCTCAAGTATCTTTGTATGAAATTTCATCACAACCGGTTCAGCGGTTTAAGCGTGATGACGTCACAGACAGACAGAATTACTTTTGCATTTATAATATTATAAAGTATGGATACGGCGATAAATGCCTGTGAAATTAATTGATTTATATATGGAGAATAATTTTAGTTGTGTACTCAATGTACGGTATAAAAAGAACAGTACTAATATTTAAATCCTGTAAATTTAGTGTGGCTTTAAAGCGGCAGAAACAGTGATAGCCTAGTGGTTTGAAATTGAGCCACCCCCTCCGGTCGGTCTGGGTTCAAACCATTGCACGCAGCTCTAACATGGTACGTGCGTTTTATATCTCAAAAATATCACTCGCTATAATGGTAAAGAAAAACATCGTGAGGTAACTTTACGCAAGTGTGTTAATAGGATTTATAGTGTTTATTAGTATTTATACTCAGAATGGTAAGGCCTAAAACCGCACTATGAGAGGAGACCCGGTCCAGCAGTGGACCAATGAAAGGGTGGGAGAAAAATTGTTATAGTCACATAATGACTGCTGCGATTGTATATTTTACTAGCTGACCTGGCAAACGTTGTTCTGCCATATAAATTATTTTTTATTGCTGCTCCTCTCCTATTCATCTTA